>JAXQQM020065178.1:0-60945 GCA_034641835.2 Pinus albicaulis
GTGTTAGAGTCGGTCCGTCATCCCTCCACGTAGATCATTTCTCTTATTGCATTTCATTTTTAGGTGTCTCATTCAGCTCATTCATCTGCATTCCGTTAGGGGCATGCCATTGTCTGACGGAAGGGATTTTTTTTCTCATTTCCCTCATGTTTGTACTTGCTGGTTTGGTCAAAATTTCTCGAAATTCATCAAAGTTGATTTTAGTCATTTACAGTCATAGACGGTGTTTTGGTCAAAAAGAGTCTTTCAGTTTATAGGTCTAGGGTTTGGTCTTCAGAAATGTTAAATAATGCCCGCAGGCCATCAGGATGTCTTCAATAAGTTTTCATTTCAAGATCTTCATCGTCAATAATGCTCGAGGATGTTTCTTCTTCAAAACTCTGTTTTGAGGAAGAAATCGTCAAAAAAAATTTTTGTAATAAATATGTATTTTAAACTTTTCCGCCATGAATTACTTCAAATGCAGACTCTGGTCATCCTTTGCCGAAGTCCAATGCCACCATCCCTGCAAAAATCAACCAAGAAAAAAACATCATTTCAAGCCAAAAATCAAAAAGGAAATTTGAAAAACAGAGTGTATTAAAAGTGAAGGAATGTCAATTTTGAAACATTACAAAGTGGGTCTTTACAAAGAGAAAATCAAAGCCCTGACTTGATATAGATATTTCTATGTTTATCATGCCATTTTCATTCAAGAGGTCGATTGAAGTTGAAGTTCAGTGGTGAGAGGGCGAAACTTGTCATTTTGAAAAACCAAGACTGTGTTCAAGTCTGCACAGCGCATTGGGTAAGCGCGCGACGCACTGGGGCTACGTGACGCATTGGGTGTTTTCACACAGTGTATTTTTCCTCTGGCATGGCACATCCACAGGACGCGGTGCACTGGGCTTGTGCACGGCGCAAAGAGCCTCCAAGGCAAAAATTCATCTCCGCTCCATAAAAAATCAAATCGATTCAACTCATTTTTCTCCAAGTAAGTTTGACAAAGCCTGTTCAGTGATTTTAGTCATGTGTGGTGTGGTTTAGAGGCGAAGAAATTAGATTTTTGTTGGTGAAAAAACAAACCCTATGTCCATATTAAAATCTGCTCCCTAAGTTTTGAAAAGAAGTGTCGAAATTTGATTATTGGTGCTTAATACTCCCACTCCATTTTTCATTCGTGTTCCCATCATTTTCATACAGCTATCATAATCCCCTCTCCTATTCCCTCTGTACCAAAACAACCATATCCCTTATACCCTTTGTTCCCATGTTTTCATCCTCAAACCCTACCACTTGCTATCACTTCCCTTCCTTCATATCATTGATAAAATCCTAATTCCCAAAACATTCAAGGACTGTTTTGACATCCTTGATTTCGCTTAACTTAAGTATATCTTGTCATTTCATTTACTCCTATCTATAAAAACTACCCCCATCACTATCACCCATTCCCATATCACTTATAAAGTCTCCAAATCCCGAATTCCCTCAGGTTGTTAAGTGACTGTCCTTCCACTCAAATTTCACTTGAGAGTCCATTATATTCACTGTAGTATTTCCTCACAGTCCCCTATTTCATATGTGGCACATTTGGTTTTGAGAGACAAACTCTTGTTTTCACCACATACATATCAGTATATACTTGTCAAACATCTTGTTTTCAACACCATGTCAGAGACAAATTCATCATATAAGAAAGAATATGAGCAGGATAGTGATTCAACCGCAGAGCTAAATGTACAGAGGAGGTCTCATAAAAGTGGCAGGCACGTCAGAGAAGAGCCCACTTCCTTGACTCAGTTGCAGGCCTGCCCGCTTGCAATGACATGCTTTCAGCAACATTCATGTTTTCAGTATTGTGAGATGATTGCTCAGATTCAGCATCATCAGGAGTTGGTTCGCTTATTTGTCCTACATTTGCGTGATGGTCATGTAAACCTTGCTGGAGTGAACTTCACCTTGACACCAGAAACCATTTCTCAGGCAACCGGGATACCGAACATAGGTGAAGAGTGGAATAAGAGACAAGCACTCGGATAGAGCATATTATGAACCTTACCATTATCACTCGGAAGTTTTCCTAGAAGTTGTGTAAGAGGAAAGTATACCCGAGGTAACCACAAACCAACCTTTTAGATGCAAGATCGGGCTAACTGTGATCCGCAGAGGGCTCTCTTTATGATTTATCTTTGTTCTTGGAAGGTTTTAGGCTAGTTATAGATTCAAAGTTTGTTTTGGAAAAATGGTGGAATCCACAAACTAAGGGCAAGGTTGAGAGCTTTCAGTCCATTGGGCTATGGAGTCAAAGGATGGCTTTACTGGATTTCTATTCTAAACACAAGATGGTATTACATTCTATTCGTTTATCATTTAATAGATGACTATGATTATTGTTCCACTCCGTTTTCCATCATGTTAATGCGAGTAATATCTTTTCTGACCGATGTTTAGTTACGTATGCTGGTTCCTATGCTTGTATCTGTTCGTTTCTTCTATGTGCAGGTGTTCATCCGCGGAGATCGTGGAAGGATTGTGATCTGCCAGAGCCGAAGGACGGGGACACTTCTTCTTCAGATCATAGCGTTGGAATCCAGGTAGGCTTCTATCCCAAGTCTTTCATTCGTAATTAGGAGCTTGCGTCATAGCATTGTTTGTTTGTTGCTAGACCCCTGCTGGGCTAGTAGGGATCGCCTCTGTCCGCAGAGGGGATTTACCTCCTCAACAAATTGGCGACCATACTGGGGATCGTCCGGTTTTCCTTGTCTCGTTTATGATTGTTTCGCTTTGATCATTTTTCCTTGCTTGATGAACCTTCTGGGTTGGGTTCTTTTTGTGTTTTGGCTTTTGGTTCAGCCCCCAGAGGATCAGATCTGACCTCTGCTTTTCCGAATTTTCACTTTTTCATAGTTGGCTTTATTGGCGCGAGTTTAGCCCTGACAGTCGCGCCAGTTGGCGCAGGTTGTTAGTTTATCACTCGCGCCATCCCCTGTCTGGCGCGGATTACAGCCAGACAGTCGCGCCATTTCCTGTAGGTGGTAGGGTTACCCTTGTTCGGAAGCTTCTTTTGGTCAGTACTTTGCTTCTGGGTTTTTTTTAGATTCATCTTGAAGTGGGAAGTCTGGTCTTGGTTGGGAGAAATTCTTTGTTTTTTCATTTTCAGGCAGTGGCGCTAGTTGTCAATGTACAAGTCGGGCCACTTTCAGGGTGTATGAAAATTGAGTTTTTTTCCCTTAATCCTTCAACAGTGCGTCTTTCCCTTCGGGTCTTTCCTCTGTATGAGCATAGATTACATTGCTCATTATTTGGAATGTCTTCTTTCTATGATTTTTTGATGTAAAAGGGATGAATGCCTTGTTTTGATCTCTTGCTTTGGAAGTCCTTTTTGTGTTTGACCGCATATGTCTTGTCAACTTTTGAGGGATTTTGTCACAAAGTATTTTGAAACAACGGTTGCATTCTTAGTGTTTGTTTGCATCCCTTTTGCCTTCATCCTTCATTAAGGAGATTTGCGTTTATTTAGTTTTCGTCTCAAAGTGTTCTTTTTGTTAAAATTCATTAGATCACATTGCATTGAAAAGTATTTTTTGAGATCCATCATTGAACTTAGATTACATTGTTTAATGATTAAAAACTAGAAATCGCTTTGAGTGCATTCTCTTTTATTGAAAGTATGCATTAAGTAGATTCTCATTTCATCGAAAAATGCATTGAGTGCATTCGTATTATTTGAAAAGAAAAGGAAATTGTGCATAGATTACAATTGCATAGTTTTCGGAAAAAGAATTTTGCATAGATTACATTGCATAATTTGCTTCGTTGAATGTTTTAGAATACTTTTGGATAGTGAAAATCATCTAGTTTGGAAAAGTTTCGTTTTCAGTTTTGCTATTTGTTGCATCATTGCTTGAAGCTCTTCCCTTAACTAGATAGCATTCATCGAATTAAAAATTTTCTTTTCTCATATAGCTTGCATTTAGGAGTCTTTCGAGACACTACATACGATAGGGCCTGGAAATTGGAACTTAATTGAAGATCAACTGTAAAATTTATTCAATTAACCTAAGGCAACATTGGAACTTAACGAAACACATTTAGAAGGTCTAGGCTAGAGACGTGTTCCGGCGTTGTTAAACCTAGCAGCTGTCGTTCGCCTGTTGGCTTTAGACAGCGCTAGTACGGACTTGCGCTCCCCGTACCGTCGCGTATATAAAGGGAGACCCCTATAGGTTTTCAATCCTTTATCCATAGGAAGCCGAGTCTGCCGCCCCATACCCGTGATACACCGAACACAGCATTCGGGGAGACTACCTGCACGTACGGAAAGTCCTTGGTCGATTTCTGTTTCATTATTGAAACCAAGGTGTATATTGCAGTTCACGGATATTTGGTACACCCTTTGTGCCTAGTATTTCCCGAGCAGTCATTTGGTCTTTTCTGACTCCCTAAACTTGAAAAGACCGTCAAGCGCTTGTCCTTTCACGCTTGTGTCAACTCTGAAAGAGATAGAGTCATCTTTTATCGTTTCTCGACTCTTAAAACATGAAACGATAGAATTTCTTACTTTCCAATGTGGTAAAATTAATCACCCACGATTACACGCCTGCTTAGATATTGCTTGTTGACCGTTTGATCGTGTGCCCTTAACTCTTTTTCAGCCCGTGTGTGGTTTTGAGTTTGATGGAAACTTTTTCAGAGTTCACCAACCAAGGAATCCCCTCAGAAGGGAATCCCGGTCATTTTCCTCCTTTTGGAAATGTTGGTGCTCCTTACATGGCGACGTTGTCCCTTCCTGGGTTAACTGTTGGGTTGCCTGTTTGGTTGTTCTCAACCTCTGTTGTCCCGAATGTCTCCACTACTGTTCAATCAGTTCCTCCGACAGAACAACATCATGTTGATTCCAAGGTAGACCTCTCCCCTTCTTCGCCTGTTTCTGCGTCCTCCTCTTCTACTTCGCCTGGTGAAAGTCTGGATTCAAGTAACCAGGTGGCTAAGAAGAAGAAGAAGAAGACGAAGAAGAAGAAGTCCGATAAGCGAGAGGCTAAATGTACGGCTACTGCCTCCGAGATATCTCCTCTTGATAAACCTTCCAACCCTCCTCGGAAAGTCAAGTTCCCCTGCATTTTGTGCACGGGAGACCATCTTCTTCGAGACTGCCCTGGCATTCCCAAGGTACTCGAAGTATGGTCCAACGGTCCCCCACCGTTGTCTTTGGCTTCCGGGAGTCAGGTTGGGGGCACTGGTAAGGCTCCTAAGAAGCAGGGTAAGATCACCAATCCCTGTAAGTTGTGTGAAGGGCACCATGCTATTCACCTTTGTCCTTATATGGATAAAGCCAAACGAGTCTTGGACAACCTGACTGTTTCTACACCACGCCTCCCGGCTGGTTATAAACAGCTTTCTTTGAGTCTTCCACCGGCTGATGCCGTGATTGGTCAAGGGTCATCCTTGGTCGATCCCACCCCTCCAGAAATTCAGATTCAGGAATCCATCCCTGACCAACCATTGGTCGTGGGATCGGTTGAACTGGCCCCATCCACGGTGCACCAGGTCTTTTCTGTCGAGAGTGGATCTCACACCCCTCATGTCCTTCTGGTCTCTTCAGATTCTTCAGGCTTGGAGAAAGATTCTCCTGCCCCTGTACTTCAAGAAGCCCCTCCTCCACCTCCCATGATGGAGGCTCCAGAGGATATCCCTCCCGCCTTCGAGATGGAGGTCATGGAGGATGCTTCTTCTACCGTAACATCAGGGGAATACCTTCGCATTTCGATGGTAGCCCCTCCGAGTAGTTTGGTCGCCTCCTTTGATTGGAGTCGATTTGCAGGATTTCGCCTTCCGTCTTATGTGCCTTTCGAGATCACAATACAGGCTCTTGGTCTAGTCGTACCCAGCACCATTATAGACGAAGGTGCCTCTGTTAGTATTCTGTCATCAACTACCTGGCAAGCTTTCGGTTCACCACCGCTTGCGCCTGTTACACAGAATCTGTTGACATTCAATAGAAGAACGAGTCAACCGTTGGGGATCCTTCCAAGGTTACCTGTTACTTTGGGAGGCAAAACCGTCCATATGGACGTGATGGTCGTTCCAGGCCCTTTGGATTTCAATCTGCTCCTGGGGCGCGATTACACCTATGCCATGGGAGCCCTTGTCTCCTCCCTCTGTCGCGTGGTGTGCTTTCCACATGAAGGACGGATCGTGACCATTGATCAGCTTTCGTTCTTTGGTCCTAATATGGCATCTGGTCCGCCATCACCCCCTCCTGGTTTCTATCCACCCGTTGTATCTGCTCCGCCGCAGGTCAACTATGTGGCTACTTATCCCGTGCCTGTGCTCAGTGATGATGCCGTCGTGCATCGAGTGCTGGGGGCATTGGGTCCTGACTTCCAGGATGATTTCCTCCCATCTGGTGTGGAACTCTTGGAAGCAATGACTTCTTGTTCATTATGATGAAGTCGGTCGGAGCACAGTTCCTTGTCTTGTGTCAAGCTCCTTAAAAAATGAAACAAGGTTGTCGGAGCAGAGTTCCTTGTCTTGTGTCAAGCTCCTTAAAAAATGAAACAAGGTTGTTGGAGCAGAGTTCCTTGTCTTGTGCCAAGCTCCTTAAACCATGAAACAAGGTGTCCCGAGGATAGTTCTTTTAATGTGTCAACCTCGTTAAAACAATGAAACACGTTCTTGTTCAATTCGAGTCTTTGATAAGATCTCGTAAAATCCTAGTCGAGTCTTTTTCTTAGATCTCGTAACTCTGAACCTTCACTCCATCTGCCTTTCATATGGACTGAAGCTTGGGGGGCATGTACCTCGAATTGAGTCACCATGTTGGGGGCATGCTTACTATTTCAAGCATAGTTTGCTTCCGTTTCAAGCTTGTGTAAAAATGAAACCAACTTCAAGCAGAGTTTCTCGATTTCAAGCTTGTGTAAAAATGAAACCTTTCCCATTTTACCTCTTGTGATTGCCATTTTATCAGCCTGTTTTTGCCAGATGAGCCTTGGTTTTCTCACTCCATCGTCACTATCTGCTTGGCCGATCATATGCCTTCACTTGGTTGTTTTACCCAATCCTGGGGAACCGCTGCGATGAGTGGTCTTGTTGGCTGCCTCTAACCTCATTTGTTCCAGCGCTCCACCATTACCTAGAATCCGCCTTCGTTACCCTTATACCACTCTGCTCCTCCGTAAAGAGCTACCTTTTCAGCTTTTTCCTCGACTCTTCAAACATGAAAAGATTGTCGAGGCCCTTGTCGTTTCGATCTCGTTAAAATGGACACGAATCGACATCCACCCAGTATAAGTTTAACCCTTTTTCGGGCTGGGATGGATTGATTACGAAAAGGAATACCCTAGCCTATCGCGACTAGGAGGTTTTCCCGGATATTGTTTTCTACCTTTTCGGATCTGGGGAACTATTTACGAAAAGGGACTTGTGGAGTTGTCTTTTCCGCTGTCTTTTCAAACTCTCTAAACATGAAAAGACACTGAGTTCTTCCTTTGTCAGACTCGTTAAACCCTGATGACATCGGATCCAGTCGAAATGACGTTATTCGAGTCGCTCCTTCCTAGGGCTCGTTAAATGTACTAGGATGGATTCGCCCGAAGGGTGGACTTATATGACAAGCATATGGTATCCTCTTCAAGCTTGTGTAAAAATAAAGAGGTACTCACCGAAATGGTGGGGGAAAAATGGAACCATCGTCGTTGTCGTCGGCAGTATGTCGCTCTTGAACATGGCACTTGTCTGCATTCGTGTCGGGTTGGGGACATCTCATCTCGCCGCTTCACTTTGCTTCCATGGGTTTGGGTAATCTCTTTTGACCTATCATCTGTTCACTGCCTCGTCGCTATGACCTCTGATCCGTTGATGTCAAATACTGCCAAATCCATTGTCGTGCCGTTCATGTGTTCAAGAGAAATTGGCCTCTGCAAATATCAACCTTCCTCTGTTTCTCATATGGTCCTGATTCACAACAAAACATTATGTTCCTCTGTCTCGTGTCGATGATGTGGGAATCATTATGGCCCACCTTCGATCAAGGTCACTTCCTGTCGACTTCAACCCATTATCCAGGAAGTTGGTCTAGAGACTCCTGATGGTACCTTGGAGCCTGCATGCCTCAATGGCAGGTTCGTCGCATTCGACGTGAGGTTTACATCATTGACCTCCGATCGAATGATTCTGCGGGTGTTCGACGTCAACTCATTTATTCACACGCCGTAGATTGTACCTGTAGTACCTTGAGGACCATTGTCATTATTGGTGGTTTCTCTCGCGTCTGTTAACAGCTTTCATCATTGGCTGGTAATCAGACGATGTTCTTACATGTTCGACATCAGCTCACATATTCACATGCTCGAACTTGTACTTGTTTGGGTCGAGATGGAGCGCAAGACCCTGGATTGTGTCTGTTGTAATCCAGGCCGCGATTGTGGATTATTATCATTATGTACATGACTCACTGATTGGATGGCTGCGACCATACCTGAGTCTATTTATTTGATCTTAGTTGGATGGCTGCGCCCATACCCTGGATCCGGATTATAACATACTCTGTTTCGGATGGCTGCGTCCATACCACTTATATATCATGTACTTGAGATATCAGTTGTATCTTTCTGCGCAGGTTTTCCGACGACGGGCCTTCAGTTGAACATGTTCTCGTAAAGCATTTCACCCCTCTCTCTCTCGGGCCTCATACTTTAGGGGGCATCTGTTACACAGTAATTTGTCACCGTCCTTACTATTCCCCGTCCCGCACAATGGAGGACCCATTCTGTGACCTGTGAACATTGTCATGCCTTGAAAATACCTGCATTGCATCCCTTTCCATGAGGACAACATTTCTCCTGTTTATCATTTCCTGAACAGACCCCTAAAAACACATGTTTTTGCATTGGCGCTGGTAGTCCGTTATGTACTCGCGCCTTTAGTTACGTATGCTGGTTCCTATGCTTGTATCTGTTCGTTTCTTCTATGTGCAGGTGTTCATCCGCGGAGATCGTGGAAGGATTGTGATCCGCCAGGGCTGAAGGACGGGGACACTTCTTCTTCAGATCATAGCGTTGGAATCCAGGTAGGCTTCTATCCCAAGTCTTTCATTCGTAATTAGGAGCTTGCGTCATAGCATTGTTTGTTTGTTGCTAGACCCCTGCTGGGCTAGTAGGGATCGCCTCTGTCCGCAGAGGGGATTTACCTCCTCAACATGAACCTTACATCAGGCCTGGATATTTGAGGCAGCTCAGCAGCGTATTCCCGTTATGGTTTCTGAAGGAGTCCTATGTGCCATTAATGAAACTCATCATTAGATACTTCAGCTGTGAGGGTAGATTCTCACGCCTTTATGCATACCATATCAGACTTTTGATGCATTTCACGAGAGTGAGACTGATGAAAATTACATACTTCATGTGCCGAAACATAGAGCGGATGACTACCCTTGTGCAGAAGAAGACTCCAGAGTAGCAATATAACAACATTTATCATTATGCGCTCATTAAAATGATTGTAGTACATCAGCATGGATTGCAGGGCATTGCATGGGATGAGTTCATTTCCCGTGACTTTTTTGCAGCCCCTCAGCCTCCTCCAGAGATTGTTCACGATGCAGGTGAGCCTTCACATCAGCTTGAGGTTCTTGAGACAGAGCCTATCAGTGTTCCAGTGTGTGTTACCTATCAGAGAGGTACCAGAGCCTTATTTGTAGCAACATGATGAGTACTATCTCCGCCCAGGGTGGAAGGGGTCTCGTTACCTTCGACAGTAGTGCGAGTGCTATCTCCACATGGCATGGAAGGGGTCTCTCCTTCTACATCAGCACCGGTACAGGACAGAGGCAAGAGGCCTATGCATGATAAGGGCCCTTCAGGAGGCCAAGACACTGATTTTATACTCATCGATGTTGATTCGAGCTCTCCCAGCTCAAAGCTAAAAGAAATCATCCAGGAGAAGAAAGCTGAGATCGACACGCTGACCGAGAAATTGTAGAGAGCTCAGTGGGTTATAAATTAATTGGAGCAGCGGAATAAACAACTGGAGGATCAGCAGACACTCATAGAGTTGGGGCAAATTCGTGAAGACCGTGTATTGGCCCGAAAGAGACCAGGTGACATGACACCATTTGAACGAGAGACTTGCCTTACGAAAGTCAACATTCATCTGGAGAAGCTCTTGGTGAAGGCCAATATGGACAAAGACATGCTTAGACACATGAAGAATCACTATTGGGCCCGCACACATGTTTGCAGAGCTAGGATGAAGATCTTGAAGGCGAGGTTGAGGAGAGCACTGAAACGTCGTAAAAGGCCAGATCCAATCTAAATCTTGGCCGAAGCTTCCTTGGCTGGGCATGAGACATGATGGGAGACATTCACTCTAAATTTCAGCAAATTTGGAGTAAATTTTGTCATTTTTGAAAATTTTGGTTGCAAAACAGGTTTTTCTGCTCGACGTGTCACGCCACCCGACGCGCGCTTATGATTGGGACATCTTCTGGAGGAAAAATTGATATTTTTTGGTTTTTTATGGTAAATTATGCATGCTCAGGAATGTCTGAGAGATTTCATGAAGTTCTGGATGGTCTTAAAGGTCAAAAACACTCCAAAAATGGCCTTTCTGCCACTTTTTGCACCAACAGGAACCAGTCTTGGGAGATTGCAGTTTTTGACGGGATAACGACATCCAAATTGAAAAATTCCACTTGGGTTGGATAACAGACATCCAGGGCTTTCCAACGAGCTATCATGAGCTCAATTTGGACTTCAGAAAATGCCCGAAAAATAGGCTCAAAGTGGCACAATGCATTGAGTTTTCTGGCGCGACGCATTGAGAAATTTTGCCCAATTTTCACTTTTCAGCTCAGAAATTCGGCCAGTTTGACTAGTTTCACCTTTGGATGTAATTATTGATCTATCTTGATGTAATTTTTTAGCTATGATGTAAATTTGGCATGTTTTTACTTGTTCTAGAGGATTCATTCACTAAAAAGTGAAAATTAAGTGAATGGATTAGTTTCCTAGCATATAGAGGCAAGTTGTTTAGCTGCCTAGATTTCAGTTCCATGTTTAAAATTGGTTGAAACAGCTCCTAGAAGGATGAGCTCGACCCTTGGAGGAATGGGAAGAGGTGAGGATGGTCTATATATTGTATTTTCTGAGACATTTTCAGGGTTGGACTCTTGGGAAAAGTTTGGCACCTCATTGTATATCCATTTTCAGTTTTTGGCAAAGGAAAGACCAGAGTTTTGCAGCACTTGTTGGGATCCTTGTGGCTTCTGAGTTTTGATGATGTCTCTCTCCATGTTATTGTAAGTTCATTAATGTTATACGTATGCCATTTCCCTTCTCTTTGCTTCTGAATTAAACAAATGAGTAATTGAGGTAGAATTCATTAGTTTGCTGGTGCTTTGCCTTAAACTTTTGTTTAGTTTTACATGTTTCTCGTCAGTTTGAAAAGGATCCTTGCACTCTCTTTCCCTCTTCAGCTCCTCAGTAGTCTTTTCAATCCATTCATTTGATCTAAGACATCAAAGCCATTGCCTTCCCTACCCCAACTTGAACTCTGCAAGAATTTGGCCTCATCCCCAAGCCCAAAAATTGTCTTTCCCCTTTTTCCAAAAAAATCCCAAAAAATCAAAATCAAACCCTCTTATTTGTTTATCTAGCCTAAGATCAGTTGTTCTTTTAGTCATCTCAAGCCCCTTCGAATATTTTCATTGAGATTGACCCGGAGAGAGCCCTCTCCTGTCCTCGTAGGGCTAGCTACGAGGTTGAGCATGGTTTAGTGTTGTCCTTTTTCTGCTTTACTTCAGCCTGAGGTGGATTTGGGAACTAACATAGTGGTGAACATACTGGGGAGAAAATGGTTTGATTGTTGGTGTTATTTGTTTCATAAGTTACAGACGGAGCCTGAAGTTACGCTAGGTAGCTTTCGAAACGATTTTGCTTTACATTAGCGGAAGTAGATAAAAGCTGCTTCAGTCAATCTCCGGTATAGCTTGTGGACGTGACACTTGAATTGTGAATTACCCCAGTATATATAATCGTTCTGGACTTTTGGGTGATTGAGTATAGAATTTGATAGGCTGAATAGATCGGTTTTGTCCTTTGATTTTTGAATAGATCAACACACTGGCTTCCAGAAGACATACTAGATCAAATCCTGATCTTGATCCGCCTCCAGTGTATGAGAGTCCCAATCTAATTTCAAGAATCCTCCATCGATAAAGTCCCGTGATTCCTTTGTTAAAATCTCATTCATGCCCAACTGTATTTGAGTTCCTTGAAGATATTGAGTTTGATGATCAACTCGTGCTATCATTGTTTGAAACTAAATCTGAAAGTGCTACTGGTTCTACTGTCTTAAATCTCGAGTTTATCAAGTATCTTGAGATTGAACAAGCTAATAGATCTATTGATAGTTACATCTTGAACATCCAAAACTCTATTGTGGCAACGAATATTCCTGAGTTTATCGAATCTGCTTCTGAAACTCTTGGTCCATCAGCAGTTACTTCTGATTCACAAGTTCATGCTGAATCTTCTTTCATTTATACCATTCTCGTGCAACCATCTATTTCTGGTCGGCAATCTGCAGTAGTTCCTCCTCCATCTCCACCACATACACCTCGTACATCTACTACTCCTTGTCCACCCGTTTCTCCAAGACATATCATAAATCCACCAAGAGCAATGGCTGCTAGATTCGCACCTCTTTTCTTGCCCCAGAACTTGGATCCCATGCCCGCTGATTATCAGAGTAAAATCCCTTTGTTTGATGGCACTCTTGAAAGTGTGCCCGCTCAGCAGCATATTGATAGAATGACAAACTTCTTTGATCTCCATGAAATTGATGAAGAGAATGTCACCATGAGATTGTTTGTGCAAACTTTTGGAGGTGAGGTATGCAAGTGGTTCAGAGCTTTGCAGCCTAGAAGTATTAATACATTAGAAGAGCTTCAGAGACAGTTTCTAGATCGGTGGAAAATGAAGAAAGATCCACTTCAAATCACTTCTGAATATACCAAGATCAAGCGCAATCCTGGTGAGTCCGTCCAAGATTATATTATCAGATTTAATGCGGTTTATAATGCAATTCCTGATGATTTGAGGCCTTCTAAGAAGTTAGCTTTGTTAAAATTCCCGGATGGTTTTGATCCGGAGATGGCCTATTCATTACGAGATAGAGATCCACCCACCTTAGAGGACACGCAGAAGATTGCCGTGAGTGTGGAGGAAAATTTGAATGACAAGAGAGCTAGATTGAAAGCAGAGAAGAAAGTTCCGATAAAGGAAGAAGCTTCTACATCTACATCAGATCAGCTACATCGCAAGGTGGAAAGAATGATTGAAAAGCTCACACTTGATAAGCCTGAACGCAGATTCAAAATCCCAATTTCTGTGGTCAGCAGCAGCCCCAATTCAGGATTAAACAACGAGAACAGCGAGCACAAGAACCAGCAGTCCAACAACAAGTAAATACACCTCTTCAGCAGAATTTTGTTGGTCAGGATTCAGATGATGAAGATGATGTAGTAGGGGAGGAAAATCACTTCTTTACGCCTGATGATTTGCCCATTTATATTACTGAAGATGAGGAGTATGCAGAAATTTCAGCGGTACAAAGGGATGAGGATTTTTTCTTGGCTAATGATGCAGCTCTTGAGCAAGAGTCGGATGAGTATCAGAGAGGTTATATGAATGCTTTGTTAGCCCAGCAGAAGCAATATTCTCTCAGGAATAGAGATGTACCTGTCAATCCAATCCAAAAGAGAAAGGAAGTTTCAGCACCTAAAAACGATTCACCTATTGCACAAAAGAAAGCAAAAGAGATAGTTGATCCCGCTGCCACCAAGTCATCAAGTCATCATCAGCAGAAAAATCAAATCAGCCAATTACAACGAGGGAGAAGGCTGAAAAGAAATATTTTCCAGCCAAAGAGATCGAAAAGACTTCAGCCTTTTGTTTGGAGAATGAGATTTCTAAATTAAAGGTATCCACTCCCTTGACTGAACTAATGAGGAACAACAGTTATAAAGGTCAAGTTTCTAGAATTTAGAATTTCGATCCCATGTCTGATATGGTGAATATTGAAGATGATCAACCTGAACTGATATTTGGACCAGCTTTAGATGGTGAGTCTCTAGACAACGAAGTGCCTCCTTTTTATATCAGTCTTCTATTGCATGAGTTTGTATTGCTTAATGCCATGTTCGACTTCGGTGCTTCCCATAATCTTATGCCGAAAGCAATCATGGAGAAGTTGGGTTTAGACATCACTAGGAAGTACCATGATCTTTATTCATTTGATTCTAGCAGAGTGAGATGTATTGGGCTCATTAAAGACTTGGTTGTTAGTTTGGATCATATTCCTACAAAGAATGTTTTGATGGACATTGTTGTGGCAGACATTCCTCCGAGATTTGGTATGTTGCTTTCCAGATCTTGGGGAGAAAAATTGAAAGGGACATTACAATTATATTTCTCCTATGCAATGATTCCCGTGTTTGGCCAAATGAGAAAGTTGTACTGGGAACAAAAAATGAAGTATATGATTACAACCAAGGAGAAACCGGTTAATCATCCGATTAATTATGTACATACAGATTTAGAGTCTTTTGTTTTGTTTGCCGATAGTTTCAATGATGTAGATAGTCAGTTAGTTCAAGCAGAAGATATTCCAGAGATTACCGAGAATTTTAGAGAATTTTTGCAGAAAGAAAGGCAACAACCGGAAAGCACAATTGAGCAATTAGCTAAATATAGTGGACAACAAACAGAAAAAACAGAGCTAGCAAAATTTCAGCACTTAGAGGATGATGAAGAGGGTCTATGGACCATGGATTTCGATGGTGCAGTGGGAAATGATGGCGCTGGGATTGGTATTTGGGTACGTAGTCCTTTTTCCGCTCCAAACAAGGTACCGAGCAATGTACGGGTATGTTCTTACAAATTAGCATTCGATTGTTCGAACAATGAGGCTGAGTACGAAGCTCTAATTGCTGGCCTAAAAATTCTTAGAAAGCTGAATGCTAAGAGAATTGCAGTCTATGGAAACTCCGAATTGGTGATTAAGCAAGTAAAGGGTGAATATCAAATGAAGCATCCCCGGATGCGGGCTTACCGTAATGATGTTCTGGATATTTTGAAGCAGTTTTCAGATTATACTTTGACTTGTATTCCTCGCATTCAAAATGGAATTGCAGATGCACTTGCTAAGGCAGCAAGTAACTTGAAGATCCCAATTAATTCAAGTAATAAGTTCTAAATCCATGTAAAGCACCGTCCTACCATCCCAGATAATCAAGGATGTTGGCAAGTTTTCCAAGATGATGATGAGATTAATTATTTTCTGCAAAATAAAGGGAAGTTCAAAGATACGTCAATTGATGTAGAATATGATGATGGTGATGATGTTCAAGTCAATCAAATGGAAGTGTTGCAGCTGAAAGATAACGTTATTCCTAAAGGTTTGATACCTTTAGAAGAGCTCTTCGATCAAGATGATGTGGCTAAGAAACCAACCTTACGACCGACTGAAAAAGGAGTTGAAGATGTAAATATTGGAACAGCTGAAGACCCAAAAATGGTGAAGTTATCCAAATCATTGCCACCAGAGGTAAAGGATAAATATGTGAGTTTTTTGTCTTCATTTTTTGATGCTTTCGCTTGGGGTTATTCAGATTTAAAGACGTATGACACCAATATAATTCAGCACACTATCCCAATCAAGCCTAATTAGAAGCCTTTCAGACAAAAGCTAATAAGAATCAATCCGAAGTTGCTGCCATCGATTGAGAAGGAGGTAAACAGGTTGTACAAAGAAGGAATCATTGTTCCCATCAGATTTTCTGATTGGATTTCCAATTTAGTGCCAGTGCGGAAAAAGACAGGTGAGATTCGATTGTGTATTGATTTCCGAAATCTGAACAAGGTTTCATTGAAGGAAAATTATCCATTGCCTAAGATGGATCATATATTGCAGCGAGTAGTTGGAGCATCTCGCATGTCACTACTCGATGGTTATTCTGGATGTAACCAAATTTTGGTCCATGAGGATGACCGTGACAAAATAGCGTTCACCACTCCGTGGGGAACTTTCCACTATGCCAAGATGCCATTCGGTTTGAAGAATGCTGGTGCGACTTTCCAGCGGGCGATGGACATGGCTTTTGCGAATGAGAAAGATTTTTTCCTTGTTATATACCTTGATGATTTGACGGTCTTTTCCAATTCAGATGAAGAGCATATGTATCACTTGAAAGTTGTTTTTCAAAAGTGCAGAAAATATGGTGTCTCGCTTAATCCTAAAAAGAGCTTGTTTTCCATGGATGAAGGCAAACTACTTGGTCACATTATTTCAAAATATGGCATTCGTATTGATCCAGCACGTGTTGAAGCAATTCAAAAAATTGACCCTCGTAGGAACAAGAAGGAGATTCAGTCTTTTAATGGTAAGATGAACTTTTTACGCCGTTTTGTCCCTAACCTTGCTGAACATTTAAGAGAAATAACAAACATGCTGAAAAAGGACAACCAAGTGAAGTGGACTGAAGAGGCGGTAAAGTCCTTTAATTTAGTGAAGTTGGAACTATCTTCAGCTCCGGTGTTAATCAGCCCGGATTACACCCAAGATTTTATTTTATTTTCCTTTGCTTCGGAGCATACCATGGCAGCTGTGTTAATGTAGAAAAGAGATGGACATGAGAAGACCATAGCGTTTTTTAGTCGAAATATTAGAGACGCAGCCTTGAAGTACAACATCATTGAGAAGCAAGCTCTGGCACTAGTAAAAGCATTAAAGGATTTCCGGGTATACATTTTGCATTCCCATATTTTGGCTTATGTTCCTAACGCTGCCGTGAAATATGTTTTAGTACAGACTGATCCGGAAGGAAGATGTGGCAAGTGGATTGCAGCTTTGCTGGAATATGATGTGGAAATAAGGCCCACGAAGCTTATCAAGGGACAAGGGCTGGCAAAGCTTATGGCTGAATCGAATTTGCATGCATTAGACATAAATCTGATTGCTGCTATGTCTGATGAGGATGAGGAGAATTCACCACTTCAGGTATCAGAAATGTTTGTTGCTTCCCCATGGTATTCAGATATCGTGTATGTTCTTCAAAATTTGTCATCACCACCCGGCATGACTAGAAACAAAGGTAGAACTTTGAAACTAAAGGCTGCAAAATTTTGTATTTTGAATTCTGCACTTTATTGGAAAGATCCAGGTGGTGTTTTATTGAATTTTTTGGTGGAGGAAGAAGTAAAGAAGGTAATGGAGGATTTCCATAAAGGAGACTGTGGGGGTCATCATTTTTGGAAAACAACTGATAATCAGTGCCAGATTTTTGAAGGAAGACAGAAATTACAGCCAAGAGGGCCGGTCAATGGTCGGCTACTTAAGCGGTACCATTTCTAAGATGTTTTTTGCTGATCATATTGTCATTGTACATATCATGTATTTAAATTTCATTGTAAGTGTGCACTGTAGTATTTTCTTCAGTTTGGGGCCCGAAGTGAAGGCTATAATTCTGAAGAAGGATTTCAGTTTTGGTTTGAGTCTGTTTAGCCGGTTTGGTTCAGTCATTTCTGTTTTAAAGGTTGAGTCAGTTTGAGTTAAAGTTTCAGTCAAATAAATTCAGTCAATAGTCTTGAGTTGTTTTGTCAAAATAACGGACTCCATAGCCCAATGGATGAAGGCACTGGTCTACTCTCCCAAATATCTGCCATTCTTGGCACCTCCCAGGAGCTACCATCCCCATTGGAGCCAATGTTAGAGTCAATCTTTACATCCCTCCGTCAGAGATCATTTCTCTTATTGCATTTCATTTTTAAGTGTCTCATTCCATTCATTCATCTACATTCCATTAGGTGCATGCCAGTATCTGACGGAAGGGTCTCTTCACGAGTTTCCCTCACGTTTGTACCTACTGGGTTTGGTCAAAATTTATCAAAATTCATCAAAGTTCATTTCATGTTATTTACAGTCATAGATGGTATTTTGGTCAAAAAAGAGTCATTTCACTTTCTAGGTCTAGGGTTTGGTTTTTAGAAATGTTAAATAATGCCCGCAGGCCATGAGGATGTCTTCAATAAGTTTTCATTTCAAGATCTTCATCGTCAATAATGCTCGAGGATGTTTCTTCTTCAAAACTCTGTTTTGAAGAAGAAATCGTCAAATTTGTTTTTGTAATAAATCTGTATTTTAAAGTTTTTCCGCCATGAAGTACTTCAAAATCAGACTCTGGTCTTCCTTTGCCGAAGTTCAATGCCACCATCCCTGCAAAACTCAGCCAAGAAAACATCATTTCAAGCCAGAAAATCAGTGGGGGAATTTGAAAAAACAGAGTTGTATTAAAATATGAAAAAGTGCCGATGCCAAACATTACAAAATGGGTTTGTGAGAAACAAAAATTGAATCCACCACTATAATACATTTTCATTTGTTTTAAAACATTCATTTGCATCCAAGAAGATCGATTGAAGTTGACTTGAGTGGTGAGAGGGCGAATTGTCATTTCAAAAACCAAGACTGTGTTTGCAAGTCTACGCGGTGCATTGGGTAGGAGCACGGTGCACATAGGCTGCGCGACGCATTGGACGGTTTGCCAAAGTGAAATTTTCAACGGGTGCGGCACACCCACACGACGCGACGCACTGGGCTTGTTCGCGGTGCACAGATCCTCCCAGGCCAAATTCATTTCCGCTCCATAAAAACTCAATTCGATTCAACTCATTTTTCTCCAAGTAAGTTGACAAAGCCTGTTCAGTGATTTTAGTCATGTGTGGTGTGGTTTAGAGGCGAAGACATTAGAGTTTGGTTGGTGAAAGAATAAACCCTATACCCATATTAAAATCTGCTCCCTAGGGTTTGAAAAGAGGTGTTGAAATTTGATTATTGGTGCTTAAAACTCCCACCCCATTTTCATTTGTGCTCTCATCACTGTTATCATACTGTTATCATATTGTTATCATAATCCCTTCTCCTATTCCCGCTGTCCCATATCCCTTATACCCTTTGTTCCCATGTTTTAATCCTCAAACTCTATCACCTGCCATCACTTCCTTCCCTTCATATCATTGATAAAATCCTCATTTCCAAAACATTCAAGGACTGTCTCTACATCCTTGATTTCACTTAAGTATATCTTGTCATTGCACTCCTATCCCTAAAAATTACCCCCATCACTATCTCCCACTCCCATATCACTTATAAAGTCTCCAAATCTCGAATTCCCTCAAGCTGTCCAGTGACAGTCCTTCCACTCCAAATTCACTTGACAGTCTATTGTATACATTGTGATATTTCCTCACAGTCCCCTATTTCATATTTGCCACATTTGGTATTAAAAGAAAAACTCTTGTTTTCACCATACATATCAGTATACACTTGTCAAACACCTTGTTTTTAGCACCATGTCAGAGAAAAATTCATCATATGAGCAAGGATATGAGCAATACAGTGACTCAACCACCGAGCTAAATGTACCGAGGAGGTCTCATAAAAGGGGCAGGCACGTCAGGGAGGAGCCCACTTCTTTGGCTCAATTGTAGGCCTGCCCGCTTGCAATGACATGCTTTCAGCAACATTCATGTTTTCGGTATTGTGAGATGATTGCTCAGATTCAGCATCATCAGGAGTTGGTTCGCTTATTTGTCCTACATTTGCATGATGGTCATGTAAACCTTGCTGGAGTGAACTTCACCTTGACACCAGAGACGATTTCTGAGGCAACCGGGATACCAAACATAGGTGAGGAGTGGAATAAGAGACAACAGCTGAATAGAGCATATTATGAACCTTACATCAGGCCTGGATATTTGAGGCAGCTCAGCAGGGTATTCCCATTCTGCTTTCTGAAGGAGTCCTATGCGCCATTAATGAAAATCATCATTAGATACTCCAATTGTGAGGGTAGATTCTCACGCCTTTATGCATACCATATCAGACTTTTGATGCATTTCACGAGAGTGAGACTCATGAATATTCCATACTTCATGTGCCGAAACATAGAGCGGATGACTACCCTTGTGTAGAAGAAGACTCCAGAGCAGCAACATAACAGCATTTATCATTATGCGCTCATTAAAATCATTGTAGTACATCAGCTTGGATTGCAGGGCATTGCATGGGATGAGTTCATTTCCCGTGACTTCTTTGCAGCCCCTCAGCCTCCTCCAGAGATTTTTCGTGATGTAGGTGAGCCTTCGCATCAGTTTGAGGTTCTTGAGACAGAGCCTATCAGTTTTCCAGTGTGTGTTACCTATCAGAGAGGTACCAGAGCCTTATTTGCAGCAGCATGACAAGTACTATCTCCGCCCAGGGTGGAAGGGGTCTCGTTACCTTCGACAGCAGTGCAAGTACTATCTCCACATGGCGTGGAAGGGGTCTCGCCTTCTACATCAGCACAGGTACAGGACAAAGGCAAGAGGCCTATGCACGATGAGGGCGCTTCAGGAGGCCAAGACACTAATTTTATACTCATCGATGTTGATTCGAGCTCTCCCAGCTCAAAGATGAAAGAAATCATCCAGGAGTAGAAAGCTGAGATCGACACGCTGACCGAGAAATTGCAGAGAAATCAGTGGGTTATAAATTACTTGGAGCAGCGGAATAAACAACTGGAGGATCAGAAGACACTCATAGAGTTGCGGAAAATTCATGAAGACCGTGAATTGGCCCGAAAGAGACCAGGTGACATGACACCATTTGAACGAGAGACTTGCCTTACGAGAGTCAAAATTCATCTAGATAAGCTCTTGGAAAAGGCCAATAGGGACAAAGACATGCTCAGACACATGAAGAATCACTATTGGGCCCGCACACATGTTTGTAGAGCTAGGATGAAGATCCTGAAGGCGAGGTTGAGGAGAGCACTGAAACGTCGGAAAAGTCCGGATCCACTCCGAATCTTGGTCGAATATTCCTTGGCTGAGCATGAGACATGATGGGAGACCTTCACTCCGAATTTCAACAAATTTGGGGTAAATTTTGTCATTTTTGAAAATTTTGGTTGCAAAACAGGTTTTTCTGCCCGACGCGTCGCGCCACCCGACGCACGCTTATGATTGGGACATCTTCTAGAGGAAAAATTGATATTTTTTGGTTTGTTATGGTAAATTATGCATGCTCAGGAATGGCTGAGATATTTCATGAAGTTATGGATGGTCCTAAAGGTCAAAAACACTCCAAAAATGGCCTTTCTACCACTTTTTGCACCAGCAAGAACCAGTCTTGGGAGATTGCAGTTTTGGATAGGCAAATGACATCCAAATTGAAAAATTCCACTTGGGTTGGATAGAAGAAATCTAGGGATTTCCAACGAGCATCATGAGCTCAATTTGGACTTCAGAAAGTGCCCCAAAAACATGCTCAAAGTGGCATGGCGCATTGAGTTTTCTGGCGCGGCGCATAGAGAAATTTTGCCCAATTTTCACTTTTCAGCTCAGAAATTCGACCAGTTTGACTAGTTTCACCTTTGGATGTAATTATTGATCTATCTTGATGTGATTTTGTAGCTATGATTTAAATTTGGCATGTTTTTACTTGTTCTAGAGGATTCATTCACTAAAAAGTGAAAATTAAGTGAATGGATTAGTTTCCTAACATATAGAGGCAAGTTGTTTGGTTGCCTAGATTTCAGTTCCATGTTTAAAATTGGTTGAAATAGCTCCTAGAAGGATGAGCTCGACCCCTAGAGGCATGGGAAGAGGTTAGGATGGTCTATATATTTTATTTTCTGAGACATTTTCTGGGTTGGACTCTTGGGAAAAGTTTGGCACCTCATTGTATATCCATTTTTCAGTTTTTGGCAAAGGAAAGACCAGAGTTTTGCAACACTTGTTGGGATCCTTGTGGCTTCTGATTTTTGATGATGTTTCTCTCCATGTTATTGTAAGTTCATTAATTTTATATGTATTCCATTTCCCTTCTCTTTTCTTCTGAATTAAAAAAATGAGTAATTGAGGTAGAATTCATTACTTTGCTGGTGCTCTGCCTTAAACTTTTGTTTAGTTTTACATGTTTCTCATCAGTTTGAAGAAGAACATTTCACTCTCTTGCCCTCTTCAGCTCCTCAGTAGCCTTTTAAATCCATTCATTTGATCTAATACATCGAAACCATTGCCTTCCCTACCCCAACTTGAACTGCAAGAATTTGGCCTCCTCCCAAGCCCAAAATTGCATTTCCCTTTTTTCAACAAAAAACCCCTAAAATCATTTCAAACTCCTTGATTAATATACCTAGCCAAGTAGCACCCATTTAGTTCCATCTCAAGGCCTATCGATACATTTTTTCTGAGATTGACAGGAGGAGCCCTCTCTTTGTTCGGTAGGGCTAGCTACCGGCCCGAGCGTGGTTTGGTGTTACACGATCCTTCCCTTCCAGCATAAGAATTAGTTTGGGAAATAACCTGAGAACATGGATCATAATTATAATTCGTGGATCACCATGCGAAGGGAATAACCCCAACACTAGAGATCTCTCCTCCAAATGTGTGTCAAAACATCTTGCAACTTCCTTCTTACAAATAATGCAGTCCTGGAAGGAAACTGCACTATAGGCTCAACACTAGATTGGCCTGATGCCAAGATCTGAAAATGCATCTCCAAAGGTCCAGAACTCTCTTACTAATGGGATAGAAGAATTTTCCAGTGAAAAGAGGCCCTAGAATGGCCTAGATATGAACAAATCTAGCCTCCACTTGCTGCAGCTTACAAGGACAGCAAATCCTCAACAGGATCTGCATTGTAGTTGGAAGATGAGCTTGGAAAAATACGATAATGGATGCGATAAACAAGACTCTTCCAAAAGCTACTCAATGGAAGAGGTGGGATTCGAGAACAAGAACACCTAGTGCTAAAGAGCACTATCCTTAGCTAAACAACGAGAGAATGATATGTCTAAATAGACAATATATTCATAAATATACTCAATCAACAACCCTCTTCTATTGTCCTCCTCTTCCTTTTATAGGATGAAAGTGTGGCCAAACCCTAAACCATCTCAATGATCACTCCAATCACGCAGGTAACCTCCCGACTAAGCTGCGTTGTGCATCTAGTAGGTTCATTGTATACGGACAATGTTGTTGATTGGTCCTGGTTGACTTTGGTCAAGTGCTCTAGTCTCTCTCACACCTAAGTGTGTTTATGTAAATACCCCGGTTAGCTATGTTCACATGTGGCATTGATTTATTTTTTTGATTAGGATTTTTTATTGATCCTCGTTTACAATTTCATTCATGAAACAAAAATTGAAACAAAATTGTATATTCCAATTAGCTTGGGCTAATTGGGAATATTACGCATGTATGTTGGAGTTTATTGAGTGAAGCCCCATGCTTCTTGAGGAGGGAAAAAACTACTTATTTGACTCAAAATAAATTTATTTACATGATACAAAAGCCCAATAAGTCCTAGTAATGTGACAATGGATCTTTTGAATCTTGAAAAAACATTGAAGCACTGCAATGGAGTATTTGACCTATTAACCATGGACCCAAGCTTGGGAATCCATCCTTTAATAGGTCAATTTATTTTATAATATATTTTCTTTTGACAAATACAATTATGAATCTTGACACTTGTTACATCATTCAACATATCATAAGAACCAAACACGGGTGTGATGAATTTTGGCTTATATAAAACGGGGAAATTGACATCCTTTGGAATTTTCCACATGGTAAGGTTTACCGGGATGAACATCCATCCATGTGAAAGTCATTGTTCTTGTCATGCACATTGAGACAATTTTGTGTGAATTGGTTTAGTAAGAACATGAATCATTTCATCTAGTCCCTTCCACACACTTTGTAGTAATTAGAACAATGCTCTGTTGGAGCATTGATAATTCATTCACTTTCTTAGCGACTTGCACCATCAATTGGGTGGACAAAAATAGACCATCCTATTCTATCTTTGAAATATTTACGTAACAACTTCCCACACTCTATGGAAAACCCTCATTAGCTTATGGGATTTCCCAGAATCTATGTCCATAGATTATGTGGATAGATTCATGAGTTTATATATGCTAGAGGTGTTGCATAGTAGATGTTGAAACCATTGAAATGAATGCATGTGGGCCAATAGGGTCCCATATTTTTTCTCACGAGAAGAAGGAGAACTGAAAAAGTAAAAATTGGGCTTCATATAGGAAACTAAGGTATTATAGTCTTCATTGAAAATCTAAATCTTAAACCCAAATAAACTCCTGTTTGTGGAAAGCAATCCCTTTAGGTATCCTAAACTTTAATGGTAGTTATGAAATATAATTTCAATAACTAAATATCTAAATTTTCATGTTAAGCTGTAGCCATTAGGGACAATTTTTCTAATAATATAATCCTATTAGGTATCATGGGGATGGAATAATCCCTTTTCAATCTAGTTTCTTGAATTCCATAGTTTTAATATATAATGAATCACCTACTATCTAGTGAGGAATTCAAGTCACTATACGTGTATGTAAGACCTCCATACTAAGTGAATCAAAGGAAAAAACTATATGTTCTCACTAGGATCATGCTCCATATAGGCCTTCTAAAGATAGATAAACAAGAAATTTCTAGAGTGTGTGTGTGTGTGTTTGTTTAAGTTATTGGAATTTGTATAATAAGATACCGAAGTTTTTGGTTAGATAATTTGATTTTGGCTAAGAATATTTTCTCCATGGTAATAGGATTTAGTGTATGTGTGAAACCTAAGATCAAAGAGGTCTTAATGTCAAGTATGTGTGATGGTGCCTCAATCCCAATATTACTAAAAAAGTTAATTTTTTAGCCACCAGTATCGATCCAACTTAACCACAAATCTCCCAAGCATCGAGAGATCAAATATGTTGAGGTGAAAACACATTTTTAAAAGATTGGATCTTAACAATGAATCCTACCAAGCACCTAAGAGCAATCATATCTCTCAAGGTGCAAATATTTTAAACTTTGAACTCTAAAGGGGTTTGCTCCTTAAGGTATGGTTTGGAATTCAAGTACTAGTGGTTATAGTGCGGTTTATTGTGAGCCAAAATTCTTGGGCATACGAGTATTGGTTGACGATGAAATTCATCACATGCACAACAAGTGCATATGAGGGAGAACATGGCCACAGGACGTATATCCCATCAACAGACCTAAGAAATATCTTGAAGATTATCAAGTAGTAGTCCCCCGATACACAGAGGAAATTCATAATTTGGTGTCATATGTTGTTCATGAGGGCCATGTATTCTCAAGTTTTAGAGTTTGGAAGACCTTTCCCCCTATGTTACGACTTAGGCGATGCTCGGGAATGAAGGAAGCATTATTCTAGAGCTTTAGCATTATACTAGAAGATGAAGACATTTCTTGGTGGATGATTTGATAAGAAAGACGAGAGATATAATATTTGTTCCAACTTTGAGGATGTTCAAAGGAACAGTGCAGCCAAATGTTTGGCTAAAGTATAGAGGAGGATTACATATTGGGCACCATTTTTGGTGTAGAGCTGATTTCAATCTCTCATCTATGAGTGTTTTTAGAGACCTAGCTCAAAGAACTTCTTTTGACTCTTGAGTTTGCATATTCTTTCAATTTTGTTTTTGTGATAAATATAGATAACTTAGATAGACTAGACTCATTGGTACTTAGTTATACTAGACTAATTACTCTATTGGGAGGTGGTCAAAATTATCTAGTTTCCAATTGGGAAAATTGAATAGCCTACCTAGTAATTGTTGTAAGAAGATCTTAATAGGGTGTCCCTTTTACTTGATACTTCTAGGAAATACAATTTCAACTACACACACATATATGATACTTTTTTTAACCATATATAATTATATACATATTCGACATTAAAGTATTTTAGTTAACATGCTCACTTTTTCTTCTTATCAATATATTTTTAAAATACATGTCAACATTATTTAATATTTTTATATTAAAATGTTTTGTTTTTGATTCATTCAATTTTTTTAGATTATTATTAATATTTTAAAAATACCATTTTATTAATTTTATGTTAAAATTAAATGAATTAAACATTACTTCTTATTACTTTTAGTGGGAAGTAATTGATTTTTTTTAGTTTTCCATTACCCCATTCTATAAATTTGAAATATTTTATTATGGTTCAGCATACATACATATATTTTCTCTCTCTATCTGCATATATATGAAGTTGATACTAAAATAAATTAGTTGAGTTTATCATCTTAAAGTTCATCTAAAATATAGTTCCTTCATATAGACATCTAAGTATTTTATTTATAGTTGAGAGTGAAAATAAAATATGTTTATCATATCTCTTAATATTAGATTGTAATATATATAAAAAAATAAGTACATGTTAAATCTAAGACTTTTGTGATCCATAATGTAGATGAATGTATTTCGGATTAATCCTTATTATGTGATTAATCCCAAAGACACCCATATATAAAATAAGTACATGTCTAATAATATTTTATAATACTTTTAATTAAAAATAGCTAGTTATATGTATTTTCATTTTTATATTTTTATTATAAACTTATATTATTTTTAAATTTAATTTTTATTTTAAAATGACATGTTTCAATCTAAAGTTTAGTAAAAAATAATTACACAATCTCTTTCATATTAAAATTCCTCTAGCATAATAATTGGTCAAATGCTTACCCATAAGTGTAAATTGGTTGAGTTCTCTGAATTAATCTCCACCAGTATCCTCACCAAATCACATGTTCAAATCTCATTAATAAAAGAATATGAGCAGGTAACTATTCAATCTCTAAACTATCCCAAAATATATCATATGAAAAATAACCACTCCATAACGGAAATTGTCAGAGGCCACCTACACACCATGTCATGCTTTCCAATTTTTGTGTAACCGACCTAGATCCATCTTAACTACGGATCTGTCATGCGCCTAGAGGATCAAATCTCTCGAGGTGAAAACATATACTGAGTGCAAAACTTGAGGAAAGGTTTGCACCTAGAATGTTGATCCTCTCAGTACTTATGATAGATCTAGAGTTAAGATGGATCTAAACTGGTTTCATGGAGTGTCTTTGCTAAGGAAAATTTATCGAAGACAAGTTAATTTTATCAATAATATGTAACTAGCAATTACAACACATGTTGTAAAAAGAAACGCCATAAGAAGAGTAGCATAAGAGAGTACCTAGAAGAAATAAGTTGTTGCGGAGAGAAGGAGCCATTGTGATGGAATGAAAGGCAATTTTTGCTTCCATGGAACGAGGTCTGTGGAGGTTTCAAAGACATTGATGATAAGAGTTATCAAAAAGAAAAATTTGTTATAGATATTGAAATAGGAAATTTTTGGAGTGAAAACATATATATAAAACAACATAATATGTTCACATATATAAAAAAAAAAATTATAGATATTGAAATAGAAATTGAGGTGAAATTCCTTTGGTGATTAATAATCCTCTAAAACAAGCATGAAATGATTAACATAAATATATTTTACTCCAGTTCATCATATTCGAGCGTTAATTTCATGCTTGTCATAAATTTTTATATTGTATATGAATAAAAATAGTCTTGGTATACTCCCGAATGCGGGTGCCTAATTCGATACAAGAGTTGGTTGATCCCATGCTGGCCAGCATGGCCTAGCCAAATGCCCACGCATGGGTCCTGTGTGTAGCCCTTATATGCACCACTTGCTCGCCTCATGTTAAAATTATTGTCTCTACCTCACACCTTAACGCACAATGCGGTCCCGCCGGGCAGGCATTACTTCATGGCATCACTCCCTCCTTTGTTGTCATTCGCATCTTCTGCCTTCATTTTTCGACTTTCTCTACTCGAGCCTCTCTTTTCGCTCCAAGATCTTCTGTGATCTTCATCTTAAGTAGACATCAACACCTCATCGCACCTACCATCTCCTTGCATTGCTCCCTCTGCGCCCCAACACCGCACGACCTTGGCCTCTTACAAGCGAGCCTTCCCACTATCTCTCTTGCTCAGCCTTGTTGCGGAGACACTTAGAATGCCTTGCCAATGAGGTCGAGGCAGGATCCTGTCCTCATGCCCTCCCATCTCAATTCCGTAGGCAGTTGCTCCCTACCTCCCACGAGGATATTTCGTCTCAATTCCATTATCAATGCTCCCACTGTGGGCCCGAGACCTCAGTCCTTTAACGCCATCAGTAAGATTTTAGGAGACACCTTTGAGCTTTCTTGGGTTTGGTTCTAGAAAACATCCCGGGAAATGAACTATTTCTCTGGATTCCCCCTCAGCACTATCAGAAATTTGAGGCTTTAGCGGTCAGACCGGAGTGCACTCATGATTACGGGGTGTCTTATCATTGAAAGAACAGCACGACACGGCCTCAAAGAAAGATGAGTATTATTACGATGATTACATGTGTCTTATCATTGAAGAGCCTCTTACCTGACCTCATGACACTTGGCATGACATGCAACCCACGAAATGAGAGGTTACCTCTCTACATTTTGTTCATATCTCCCGGATATCATGTTTTTTTAACCATTTTGAAAAATCTTGGTATTTTTTTTGTTAAAGTTGGTTTCCCTACTAAGTCGTGATTTTGGACCGGTTTCCCCATACGGGGCAATCCAATTTGTCTCTCAGGAACTCTACTCCCCTCTGGTAATTCCAGCTGTATAGAAGTGCAGGAGGCAAGATTCAAATGTATATTATGCACAAATTAATAGATTAGTCTTATTTAGAAAATAAAACAATAGTCTTGGTATACAAGAAAGTGAATACCATTTTAATATGGAGACATTTTTGGAAGGAGATATTGTTCTTTATGTTAAGGAGTTTATTTTCTTAACTCCAAAATTGATTTATTCTTTCTCTATACACATAAAGACAAAAAATACAAAGTAATTTTCACAATTTTAAGTTATAGTTTTATATTTTATAATTACAAATCTAGTTTCTTATTAAACTATTTTGCACACATCTGTTATTCAAATAAATTATATTGTGAATGCTTTTTCTCTATTATTTGAAATTCTGAGAAATTATTGTACTCCCTACTAATTAAAAAAAACTTTATTAATAAAGAATTGAATGCGAAAAAACTTATTTTGTGATGTATAAATTAGTTGTTTATATGTCGCTGAATTTCCCGTACCTGTATCTTCAAACCCGACGGGGGAGGTATTGAACATGGGAGCCAACTTTAGGTAAATAAACATTCACATTGTCAACATGGAAAAAAAAATTATAATCCTAAAATTCTCTTACCTAATCATATTTTTAAATATATAAGTGAGTTTCATTTTTAAAAGCAAAGGAAATATTAAGAACCTCCTAGAGTTATAAAAAAGGTAATTGAGATGAAAAATAAAAAATATCCTCATGACAACATACAAGTATTAATCTTAATTGAATCATTAAAAAATTAAAAAGGGATAATATAAACTATCATGATTTTATTATCATATTAAATGCTCCTATACCGAAACAATGAAGTTTGCGAAAGCACGAGAGAGATTTAGAGCTTAACTATTGAATTGGTGAACATGTCTTGCTCTATGGTGTTGGATATTGGGCATAGGCAACTGTTGAATTAATTGAACATATGCTTACTCTATGAGTGTTGGATATTGGGCATAGCTTTCTTGATCTTGTATACAAGGCTGTAAATTTCCATGTAGCTTATACTACATTAACCATGAAATTGTCAACTTTTAGAGCACACCTTCCATCACATTTGCCAGAAAATTAGAATAGAGTATTACATTTTCCATATCATATCTAAATGTTCCTATATCACGAAAACTACCTTGTGCCTCATAGTTTAAATTTGTGCGGGGAGGAGGAGAGGGGTGTCAAGGTGCAAGCTAGCATAAGAAGAAAGAAGAATATTTTTTGGGACTTGAGATAGATTCATTCTTTGCACATTTTAGACTCAAAGCTTAATAAAGGAAAACTCACCATACTTTGAATTTTTTAAATAAATATCTTAAAATTAGAATATCAAGAATATATTTTAATTAATTACACATTTAGCAATATTCATTTTAAAAATACAAATATAAATTAATATTTTAAATAAAAAATATTAAAACACATTTAACATTATTCATTTAAAAAAATACAAATACAAATTACTATTTTAAATAAAAATAGTACAAAGAATCACATTAATACCTTTGGCCCTAAATTATTTATTATCTCTTATTACTTTTTAAATACCTTTTAAAATACCCTGCATCATTTTGTAACTTATTCTTATTCACATCTGTGTCATTTTGTAAAACTATAATCTACAAGTCTCCTTTTTATAGCTTGGTGGAAGGATAAAGTATCTAAATTCCCTTATCCTTTAAGAAGCATCCTCAATTATTGTACCACCCACCTCAACATCCAATCTAGACACCTTAGGTTATTCTAAATTGATCAAAGAGTATATAATTTTAGGGTGGTGTTCTATGTTCACTAAAATTTCCATATGTCCATCACTATGTATGGGGTTCATTGCAAACTTGGATACACTCTATGAGTTGTTGTGATTTTTCTTCTTGCTAAAACCTATTTTTTGGTTTTCACCTAGTTATCATGACTCAAAGTATTGTCTCATATCCTTATAGCATCAGGATATATTTTGTGAGCTAACGTGATGTTTTGTTTTTCATAATGATTCAAAAATCAATTATTATACCACACTATTGACTTTCTCATTAGCTGTTTTGTTTATGAACCCTTTAAAAACCACGGGAACATTTGATTTTACACTGCGATCTCCAGAGCATGTGTTGGGGGTTTCAAAAATTGGGAGAGTAAGTTGAGTGGTTATTGTTAGGCGGCCCATATACGATGGGAAATCTGTGGATGGTTTGTAGAGAATATGGATGTCATAATAGATATATGTTTTTAATTTCTAGTGTCTCTGGCCAACATGCATCTAATAGGATCATTTCAGCGAGACGTCAATAGATCACTATGTGAATGATAACTGGCAGCATCCACAGCCATTTTCTTTTATTGTGGATCGATTCTGATTAATACTTTGTGAAATACCTAGCCATTTTCTTTAATTGTGGATCGGGTTATAAACTATAATGCACTCTCTCTTCATAGACTCTACAATATATATTTTCTCATTTTCTTATCATATCTAAAATATATTTAAATTTGTGCGGGGAGGAGGAGAGGGGGTGTCAAGGTGCAAGCTAGCATAAGAAAGAGAAAGAATAATCTTGTTGGGACTTGAGATAGATTCATTCTCAATACATTGAACTCAAATATTAGCAAAAAAATCACGATACTTTGAATTTTTTAAATAAATATCTTAAAATTTAGATTATCAATTTAATACATTTTAATCAATTACACATTTAGCAATATTAATTTAAAAAAATACAAATATAAATTACTATTTTAAATAAAAATATTAAAACACATTTAACAATATTCATTAAAAAAAATACAAATACAAATTACTATTTTAAATAAAAATTTTACAAAGAATCACATTAATTACCATGGCCTAGTGTTGCATTCCTCTTATTACTTTTTAAATACCTTTTAAAATACCTAATGTTTGTAACTTATTCTTATTCACATGTGTCAATTTTGTAAAACTATAATCTACAAGTATCACTTTTTATACCTTTGATGGAAGGATAGAGTATCTAAATTCCCTTACCCTTTGAGAAGCATCCTCAATTATTGTACCATCCACCTCAACATCCAATCTAGATATCTTAGGTTATTCTAAATTGATCAAAAAGTAAATTTTTAGGGTGGTGTTCCATGTTCACTAAAAATTCCCACTATGTCCATTACTATGTATGGGGTTCATTGTAACCTGGCTAAAACTTATTTTGGTTGTCACCTAGTTATCTTGATTCAAAACATTGTTACGCAAATCTCCCTTATCCTTATAGCACCTAGATATATTTTTGCGAGCTAGTGTGATGTTTTGTTTTGTTATAACGATTCAAAAATCAGTTATCATACCACATTATTGAATTTCTCATTAGCTATTTTGTTTATGAACCCTTTAAAAAAGCCACAAGAACATTTGATTTTACGATCGATCTCCCAAGCAAGGGTGGGGGTTTCAAAAATTGGAGAGTAAATTCAGTGGTTATTGTTAGAATTGTTGTATAAGATGGGAAATTTGAATGGTTTGTAGAAATATGGATGTCATATGAGATATCTATTTTGAATTTTTAGTGTCTCTAGCCACCATGCATCTAATAGGATCCATTTCAAGCTGAGAACATCAATAGATCACTATGTGAATGATGGCTTGTGACATCCTTTGGCCATTTTCTTTGATTGTGGATCGGGTTACAAACTAATACTTTGTAAAATACTAAGCTATTTTCTTTAATTGAGGATCAAGTTATAAACTAGAATATAGTCTCTCTTGATTAGACTCTACAAGTTATATTTTCTCATTTTCTTACCATATCTAAATGTTCATATATGCAACAACTACCTTGTGCCTCATAGTTTAAATTTGCTCGGGGAGGAGGAGAGGGGTGTGAAGGGTGCAAGCTAGCATAAGAAGAGAAAGAAGAATCTTGTTTGGGACTTGAGATAGATTCATTCTCTGCATTTAGACAGCTTAATAAAAAAAAATCACCATAATTTGAATTTTTTAAATAACTATCTTAAAAATTAGAATTTCAATTTAATACGTTTTAATCAATTACACATTTAGCAATATTAATTTAAAAAAATACAAATATAAATTACTATTTTGAATAAAAATATCAAAACACATTTAACAATATTCATTTAAAAAAATACAAGCTAAATTACTATTTTAAATAAATAGTACTTATGAAATAACATTAATTACCATGGGCCTCGTGTACCTTCCTCTTATTACTTTTTAAATACCTTTTAAAATACCTAATGTTTGTAACTTATTCTTATTCACATGTGTCAATTTTGTAAAACTATAATCTACAAGTCTACTTTTATAGCTTTGGTGGAAGGATAAGTATCTAAATTCCCTTACCCTTTAAGAAGCATCCTCAATTATTATAGCACCCGAAGCTCGACATCCAATCTAAACATCACAGGTTATTCTAAATTGATCAAAAATTACGAATTTTTAGGGTGGTGTTTTATGTTCACTAAAATTCCCATATGTCCCATCACTATGTATGGGGTTCATTGCAACCTTGGATATATTCTATGAGTTGTTGTGATTTTTTCTTACGGCTAAAAGTTATTTTTGGTTGTCACCTAGTTATCATGATTCAAAACATTGTTATCATCCCATATCCTTATAGCATTAGATATATTTTGTGAGCTAATGTGATGTTTTGTTTGTCATAATGATTCGAAAATTAGTTATTATACAATATTGACTTTCTCATTGGTTGTTTTGTTTATGAACCATTTAAAAAACCACTAGACATTTGATTTTATACTCTGAGCTCTCGAGCATGGGTGGGGTTTCAAAATTGAGTAATTTGAGAAAGCGATTATTGTTAGAATTGTTCTATAAGATGGGAAATTTGGATGGTTTGTAGAGAATATGGATGTCATAGCAGATATCTATTTTGAATTTTTAGCGTCTTTGGCCACCATGCATCTAATAGGATCCATTTGAGCGAGAACATCAATAGATCACTATGTGAATGATAAATTGTGACATCCACGGCCATTTTCTTTGATTGTGGTCGGGTTACAAACTAATACTTTGTGAAATACCTAGCCATTTTCTTTAATTGTGGATTGGGTTATAAACTATAATACACTCTCTCTTCGAAGACTCTACAATATATTGGATGAAGGGAAAGGTTATGATAAAACTTGTAAAAAGCCCCTTAGGGTTATGTCAACTTACTCTATCATTAATCACATAGTGTAATTTTTAAAACATAATTTACGATAAAGACAAAGTGGGTTTTTTCTTTTGTAAGTTTTTGTTTGAATTGAAAAATAAAAAAATTATAAAAGCTAAAATTATACGGTGAAAAACTTTGTTTAAAATTTCAAAATAAAAAGTTGAGTAAGTTTGACATCATATAATATGAAATTTGTTTTATGATTATAAAGTAAAAAACGTGTAATATTTGTTAGCTTCAATTAGGTAATTAAAGATATGTATATAGTTTTTTTTTTAATAGAAGAAATTTGATATTCATTAACAAAAAAATCGGATAGATTATGTATGTAGTTACAATTTAATAAACTATATTCCACATGAACACCATGGGTCAATACCAAGGGTTGTTTTTATAGTTTATTATTATTTTATTTATTATTTTTGTTTTTTAATTTTATTTTGACTCAGTTAAAATGTTCATCATTATGTCAATCTTTTTATTTAATTTACTTTTATTTTTATTTTTTTGTAATTTGACATAGTCAAAATGTTAAACATGACATTACAACATTTCTACTATACACCTAAAATCAATCTAACTTATTAAAAGAAAAAGAGGAAAACTAACTTTTATAAAAAGATTATAAAACTATTTACTTGTGGATCAATAGCCTAAAACATTTTCAACTTGTCTAGCAGTCAATCGCTTATACATGGACACATTGGCGGCCCTAGGGAAGTTGTTGTTTTCAAATAAGGTCGATACCATGGGTTGTTTTATAGTTTATTATTATTTTTGTACTTTATTTAATTTACTTTTTATTTTTTTTTATTTTTGTGTAATTGGGCATAGTCAAAATGTTAAACATGACATTACATCATTTCTATTATACACCTTAAATCAATCTAACTTATTAAAAGAAAAAGAAAAAAATAACATGATAAAAAAAGTATAAAACTATTTATTCTTATATATAATGGAATAAAACATTTCAATCGTCTAAAAATTTGATCCATGACTCACACATGAACACATTAGGAAACTAGGAAGTTAGTTTCAAATGAGAACTTATAACGGGTAAAATATATCAAATATTAATATAATCATTTTAAATATACTTTAAATACTACCAATTGCACCATCATTAGATGGTTGCAAAGGAAACGCTGTAAAGCAGTAACATAGGAAATAGTAGTATAGAGGAAAAAATATGTGATATGTTATCTGATTTAATTGAATATTTAACTTATAAATATGAATTATTTTTTTAAAAGAAATTATAGGTTTGGAGAATTGTTTGGATAAAAAAATTGGTTTTTGAAGTAATTAAAGCAATAATTCCTTGGGTTAAGATAGCGAACATAATTACCATCATTTTTCAAATACCTCAGCCATAAGTGGTTTCCAGGTCTATTTCCCATTTTCTGTAGATGTTTTAGAAGTTCATTATTTTTAGAATTGTTTTCTTATTTAATAAAACAAATATGACGCACCTAATATATGGAATGGATCTAAATTAATTGAAAATTGATTTATAGCCATTCATCTAGTCTATTTCCCATTTTCTGTAAATGTTTTAGAAGTTCATTATTTTTAAAACTTATTTAATAAAAAAATATTTAATAAAAAAATATGATGGAATTTAAATTAATTGCAAATTTCTAAATATTTTAGAAAATTGATTTATAATGTTTTTAGAAGTTCATTATTTTTAAAATTGTTTTCTTATTTAATAAAACAATATTTAATAAAACAAATATGATGCACCTAATAAATGGAATGAATCTAAATTAATTGTAAATTTTTAAATATTTTAGAAAATTGATTTATAATGTTTAAATAACTAGAATGAATCTAAATTAATTGCAAATCTCTAAATATTTTAAAAAGTTGATTAATAATGTTTAAATAACTGAGTTTATAAAATTTCAAATTTAAATTGAAAATCTAATAAAAGAAAGTCACGTTTGTCACGTACTCGTGGATCTCAAATGCCAGTTGAGAGAATATTCATTCATCGTATTATGATGCTTCAATTAATCAATAGAAATTAACATTTTGTTTGTTATTAAATACTCCCGTTCCTCACGTACTCGCCGAGACAAAATGTTTCAGTGCGCAGTAGTCATCGATGCAGTTTACATTAAATATTTTTAGATTTGCTGGCCGAACATTATCAGAATAATATAAAAGATTATTATTAATATTCAAATATAAACATTACTATTAATATTTTATTAGCAATGATTTGGCATAATCAATTTAAAAAGACATCACTGGTTATGATTTTGATTTTGACGATAGTTGGTTTTTTTCAATGGTTTTCCATCTGGCATTTAAAAAATTTAAAACGATGGTTTTTCTATTGCATTTAAAATCTTAAAACGATGGTTGTGTACTATCTCAGCACCCAATCTCAGGACGCAAAATCTGAACACAAGGTCAAAATCTCCTGCTACCCTATAAGTTCATTTGCTCAAGACCACTCTCGTAAAAACTACGGCGGTGCGATACTCTGACATGGTAAGACCAAATCGTTGCAAGGGTTATGGCCGGAGTAATTCTAATTCAAATGAAGCGGTCAAATTGTGTAACGTTAAAGAAAATACAAATTCCGAGTTACTTGTACATTGATTCCATTACACATGACTGTTCGGGGCGCACTTCATTCGCGATGGCAGATGTTAATCTCTTGAAACAGAAATTGGAAACTCTACCTGCTCTATGTGGAATTCAGCAGACAAGAGATCCCCACATTGACATTATTTTGGAGGAGCTACTTTATCTGAGTGTTTGTTGGATCTGAACGATCTATTGTCTCTGGATTGCAATCTTCTCTCCTCTCCATCGGACGGTCTAAGAAGAATTAAACACGAAATCGGCATTGGCGGCAGACTCCAATGAGTTTGAATATATGGGTTCTGATCAAAGCCTTATGCAGAGCATTAACAACTTTATGGTCTCGATGATCAAATAACGGACCAAAATATAATTAATGAACTTGATTGTTTACAGAAATCAGAAATTTTTTTTTTTTAAATCAATGAGAAACTATAAATCAATGTTATTAAATGATCAAATACATACAGTACTTTCCAAATTGCTAGCCGCCACGGATTTAACATTATCGAGAACCTCCAACAGCAGGAAACGCAGGTTTCTTTTGACCTTGCAGCCAGGAGACTTGGGTTCGCTTGCGTCGCTGCCGCCATGGCCGTCGAAGACTCCATAGAACCCCATCGGCTTCCATTGTCAATGCAGATCTGTGCCTGTGTCAAATTTTCATCTCGTCAAAAAATTCATTATTTTTAAAACTGTTTTTTTATATAACTGATTCATAATAACGAATCAACCGTATTTAATCGGAAGGCAGAGAATGTTTCAATCGTCTCACACTAAAATCAATGATACATAATAATACACCTGTCAATTAGCAAAGTTGTTTTCAAATAAATACGCTTTACAGCGTAATTAAATTCTAATTATATCATCGTTTACCACTCATATTTACATATATAGTTGATAATTTAAGTTGTTTGTTTATCACTTATTTAAATTGATGTTGCAATACAAACGTATTCTTAATGTTGTTTGTTGTTGGACTAAAACTAGCCTAGATATATCTTAACTTCGGATATATCAAGCGCCGAGAGGGATCAAATCTCTCGAGGTGAAAACATTTTTTTTGAGTGCAAAACTTGAGGAAAGGTTTGCACCTCGAGAGATTTGATCCCTCTCGGCGCTTGATAGATCCAGAGTTAAGATGGATCTAGGCTGGTTTCAGTGGTGTGCTGCCAAGGAAAATCTATCGAAGATATGATTAATTTTATCAATAATATGTAAATATATCAAATATTAATATAATCATTTTAAATATGCAAAATATTTCTGAGATTAACTTGGTCATTTTAATTTTAAATTTTCTTATTTACCTCAGTTTGTTGAGATGATAAATATTGTTAATAACTTTAATGATGAAAAAAAATGAAATAATTTTTTTGAATGCAAAGTGACAATAATAATGTTGAAAGATAGAAAATGTGAATAATAAGAATGTACTCATGTTACAAACAGTCTTCATTGTGATCAATCTCAAACTATTCTCTTCTACTATTCTTATTGTCACCCTTGTTAGTTTTGTCATCTTTTCAGATCGATTATATGAAAAAGAAAATTTAAATCATAAATAATTTAAATCTTTAGCTCGAGATGTTGTAGTAAACATGATACTTGTCTCTCTTGTTCTCCAATATTAATAAGTTAAATTACTATAACACAAAACTCAATTTGCATTGTCAATACCGTTTTGTGCTTACACCAAAATCTATACATATTGTTACTCCAATCACTTTAAAATTAATGTACCATCATATATCCAATTACATCAAATCAGAAATCAACATCTACATTGAAATCAATGCATTTAATTCAAGCAATCAAATAAGATTAGAAAATAACTTCTACACTGAAATCAATGCATTTAGTGCAAACAATAAAAAAGGATTACGAATTATCTACATTGAAATAAATGCATCTAGTGCAAGCAATCAAATATAATTATAAATCAACATCTACATTGAAATCAACACATCCAGTGCAAGCAATCAAATAGTATTAGAAATCACCACCTACACTGAAATAAATGCATCTAGTGCAAGTAATCAAATATCATTATAAAAAAATATCTATACTAAAATCGATGAATCTAGTGCAAACAATCAAATAGGATTATAAATCACCATCTCCACTTAAATCAATCCATCTAGTGCAAGAAATATTCTTCCCTCTCTCCACTCTCCATCCATATCTATATCCCCCTCCATCTCTTCTTTTTTGTCTCTCTATCTCACCCCCCTAAACACACATGCTCTCGCACTCCATATCTGTCAATCTCTTTGTCACTCGCTCCCTCTCCCCATCTCTCTCTTCTTCCCTCTCTTCACCTTCCATCTATATCTCTATCGTCCCCTCCTCTCCCTCTTCCGCACTAATATCTCTCTTTCCTCCTTCTGTCCTCTCTCCGTCTCTCTCCATCTTCCTTATCTATCTCTCTCTCTCTCTCTCTCTCTCTCTCTCTCTCTCTCCACCTTTATCTCTCTATGTCTTTATTTTTACCTCCCTCTCTCTCCCCCTCCAAGTCCTCTCTTTCCCTCCCTCTCTCTACTCTCTCACATCCTCTCTCTTCCTTCCGCTCTTTCCCTTTCTCTCCCATCTCTCTCTCTCTCTCTCTCTCTCTCTCTCTCTCTCCACCCACCAACTATGTTACTATATCCCTCCCTCTATCCTTATCTCTCATTATCTCCCCCCTTATCTCCATCTCTCCTTATTTGTCTCTTTATCTCACCCCCAAACATACATGCTCTCTCTCTGTCTCTCCCTTGTCACTCCTTCTCTCTCTCCACTTCTCACTCTCTATATTTCTTATTTCCTACCTCTCTCCCCCTCCAAATCCATCTCTCTATCTATCCCTCTCTCCTCCTCTCTCTCGTCCTTCCTCTCTCTCCCTTTCTCTCCTACCTCCCACTCTCTTCCTTGATCTCTCTCTCTCTCTCTCTCTTTTCCCTCCAATACTCTCTCTTCCCCCATCATTCTCCTCCTCTCTCTCAAGTCCTCTCTCTCATCCTTCCCCTCTCTCTCTTTCTCTCCTACCTCCCTATCTCTTCCCTATCTCTCTCTCTCTCTCTCTCCAACTACATTAATATATCCCTCCTTCTCTCCTTCTCTCCGCCCTTCTCTCCATACATCCTACTTTGTATATTTTCTCACCCCTAAACATACACACTCTCTCTCCATCTCTCCCTTGCCACTCCCTCTCTCTCTCTCCACTTCTCTCTCTATATATATTTCTTCTTCCCTCCCTCTCTCCCCCTCCAAATTTTCCCTATCCCTCCCTCTCTCAAGTCCTCTCTCTGGTCCTTCCTATCTCTCCCTTTCTCTCTTACCTCCCTCTCTCTTCTTCCATCTCTCTCTCCCTTTATCTCTTACCCCCCTCTCTCTTCCACCATCTTTGTCTCCTCTAATCCTATCACTATCTCCATCCCCCTCTCCTTCTCTCTCTTCCTCCTCCATATTTGTGTCTCCCTCTCTCGCTCTTCATTCCTCCTCTCCCCTTTCCTTTAGTTTATCTACATCTCTCCCTTGTCATTCCCCCTATATATCCACCTCTATCACTCTATATATTTGTTCTTCCCTCCCATATATATCTATAGTTAATATATATCATGATACATTTATATATATTATAATATAATAAATTTAATATTGTATTAATCGAAAGTTATTAAATTTAATAATATTAATATTATAATATATTAATATGAGTATTATATTTAATAATATTAATATTATATTAGGGTTAATAATGTTTTGTTTGCATGGTATTAATAATAATTTAGCCCATGGTATTTGGACCATAGGCTTCACCTAAATAAAACCTATTTTTTGAGTGTTCATAAATATAAAGCAGATTATGGAGTAAGTATGAAAAGGGGTTTTATTTACTTACCATACCTCTGGTTTATTTATAATTATATGTATTTACCATACCTCTTTTATTTACTATGATATTTGGCCCATAGGCTTGTTATATAATTAGATATTCATATATAATCATATTTGATATATTTTTATTCATTTACCTTACCTCTTTATACCTATTTTATATTTATTTATTTATCATACCTCTTTATTGTTGAGATTCAACAAGATGATGAGCTTAGTGAAAAGAGTCGCCTTCACTAAGTGGGCCCGTAGGCTATTTTTGGCGCAAGTCTATTTTTAGACTATGTCTATTTTTAGACATGTTGATCATATTTCAGAAGTTGCAGGATGCTATTTGTGGATGGTTTATCAAGTTGGAAAAAATAGATGAAATTTTGTTTTTATAATATTGGGCAAAGTCTATTTATAGATCGTCAATCTAAAAATAGATGCATGTCGATTATTATTAGCTCTTAATAATAATCAGACTCTAAACAACAACTTATTCTCTTGGAGCACTTCAGTTTGGTACACAGATGTGGCACAGCAGCTGACAGAAGGAATTACGCTATTCATGAGGGTTTACTGGAGCTAATGCATGGAGGACTCAGTTAGAACTCAAGTGGAAGAGTTATGACACAGTTGGAAGAAGTAGTTATGGAGTTGTATTCAGTTTAACTCAGTTAGACTCAGTTGAGCTAGTTGTATCTAGTCTAATTGATTGATACATTAGTGAGAGTGGAGTGAATTAATTAGTTAATTAATTCACAAATAATAACTCATTAATCAATTGAACAATACAGCAGTTAACTACAGTGCATGGCAGTTTCAGTGGAGACCAGTGGAGAGATAGGTGAAAGGGCAAGATAGACTATTTGTTGTGACTATAGTGATGCATTGATTGCATCCAACACTCAGTGGAGATGCAAATGAGGATTGCGCAGTCAATCCAAGGGTAATTTGAATTCATTCAGAGCTATTCTTCATCAGAGATTGCGCAATGGAGGCAGGCTAGCAGGTGGCAAAGATTGGTGCATGGATTTGCAAGATTGGACCTGATTAGTGTATGACGATTGTACTGTACTGAGAGCTTGTGATAAGCTTTGTATGTTGGTATGACATTGTCATATGATCTCCATGTTACATAATATATAGTGGGGTTTTCAGCTTCAGTATTTCCCGGTTAAAAACTGTGTTATGTGCGATTGATCATTTTTGTTTATGCTTCACATGTGTGTGCAATTAATTTTTCCACAAAATATTAACAAGTGGAATAGATTCAGTATCTTGCATAAAGTTAAATAGTGTGATATCAGGTGGATCTTGGACATATGCATGCTTAGTGCATATAATTTCCACCTGGTATCAAAGCATTGTTGATTGAAGATTGCAATTGTGAAGTGAGTTTGTGCTGGTGGACAATTCGAATTTTCTACAGAAGATTCTTGGTGCAGAAATCAAGTATACATTGAAATGTATTTCAACGGGTTGAGATTGGAGTATGCCCTTGATGGAAGCTCGAATTACATAGCATGGAAGGACAGGATGGAGGCGTTGTTAGAGGATAATGGGCTGAAGTATTTCATCGATAGCGATGTTCCTAAGCCAGGATCAAGCGATGTTGCATTACTTGATGCATAGCAAAGGAAGACTGCAAAGACGAGGAGGATTCTGTTGGAAGGTGTAAAGGACCACATTGTGTCCAGCCTTCATGGGAAACCCACTCCATTCTTAATTTGGAAGGCTTTGAAAAAAAAATTCCAAAGCAGAAGTGACCAGAGGAAGTTGGCGCTTAAAGACAAGCTCAGAAAAATAAAAATGGAGAAAGGCGACAGTATTCCAAAATACCTCATGAAGTTTGTCCACTACAAGGATGAACTGGGAAGTGTGGGGGTTACTGTTGATGAAGAAGACTTGGTGAGCTTGGCTCTCCTTGGGCTTCCGAAGAGTTGGCATAAGCTACGAAGACTCTGTCAATGGACGAGATAAATTTCCAGGATGGGAGCGACTTTGGTCGGATCTTGTGCAGGAGGAGATAAGGCGGGGTACCAGGGATGGATCTTCATCGAAGAATGAAGATGAAGAGAATTGTGCTTTGGCTGCCAAAGCAAGGAAATGGAAGGGGAAGAAAATTCCTTCTAAATCCAGTGCGAAAGGCAAGAAGCAGGATTTGTCCAAAGTGAAGTGTTTTCACTGTCATGAGCATGGACATTTCGCCACTAACTATCCACAGAAGAAGAAGAATAAGCAGGCTGCTGGATCTGAAACTGGAGAGGCCTTAGCCTCGCAATTTGATCTGGATTTTTCTTTGATCGCATGCTTGGTTTCAAGCTACATGGGATCGGTGTGGTTTCTTGACAGTGGTGCATCTTTCCATATGACGGGAGACAAAGAGTTGTTCAGTGACTTGGAGGAGAAGGACCTCCATATGAATATAGAGATAGGCGACGATGGTCGGTACAATGCGACTGGCATTGGGACCATTACCTTTGAGAGGGAGTCTGGTAATCCATTCTTGTTGAAGAATTTCATGCATGTTCCAGGTCTGAAGAAGAACTTGGTCTCAGTCGCAATGCTGGAAGACAGGGGTTATGATGTTGTTTTTAGTGAGGGAAAAGCCTTCCTTTGACATAAAACAACGGGTCAAACCAAGAAGATGGGGGTTCGAATTAAGAACCTCTACAAGCTAGAGGTATATGGCTACACTGCAATGGTAGGCAAAGCAGAAGAAGTGGTGAGCTGGGATGAGGGCGAATTATGGCACAGGAGATTGGGCCATTTTCACCATGGCGCTTTGAAAATTTTGCAGCAAATTTCTACTAGACTTCCCAAGGGTACTCTTACGCATTCAGATCAGTGCAAAGGATGTACAATGGGTAATTTTGTGAAGACCACCTTTCATGAGAAGGAGAACCATACTTCGGTGATCCTGGAGAGAATTCACACAGACGTGTGTGGACCATTCTCGGTTGCTTCAACAGTGAAACACAGGTATTATGTGATATTTTTTGATGACTTTTCTCGTAGATGCTGGATATTCTTCATGCAGAAGAAGAGTGAAATGTTCTCAAAGTTCTGTGAGTTCAAGGCATTGATGGAGAAGGAGTCAGGGAAGCAGGTGAAAGCTATAAGGAGCGATAATGGTGGTGAATACATCTCTGGCGAATTCAAAGACTTCTGTAGCGAAGAAGGAATTCGAAGAGAACTCATAGCGCCTCATAACCCACATCAGAATGGGGTCATGGAGAGAAATAACATAACGATCGTGGGTGCTGCATGAGCGATGCTCCATGATCAAAGCCTACCGATGCAGTTGTGGGTGGAAGCATGCAACACTACAGTTTATGTGAAAAACTGTTGTCCTCATAGAGTAATTGGCATGAGTACACCCGAGGAAGCTTTTACTGGTAAGAAGCTTGATATTTCTCATTTGAAGATTTTTGGCTCACCTGTTTACATTCATGTGACGAAGGACGCCAGGAATAAGCTGGAGCCGACTGTAGAAGTTGGGATATTTTTGGGGTACACAGAAACACCCCATAACTATCGTGTGTATTTTCCAAATAGTCGGATGATTTTTATGCGACGGGATATAAAATTCAATGAGGTGAAAGCCATGAAGTTGTCGCTTGAGAGGGAGCTACACTTGCATGCGGGGGAGGAACTTCTTGTTCCCAAAGATGAGCCTTGGAAGTGGATTAGACATAGGAGGATATTCATGGAGTGGAGGAGTCCACTCGTGCATAACCAAACATCAGACAAGGCAGAAAGCGTACCACAGAAGCTGAGAGACTAAAGGTGGATGCGGCACAGAATGTAGGAGTCCCTACATCACAGCGCAGACAAATACAGTCACCTGACCGATATACTGGATATATGGCTCTTATGAGCAAGTGTATTGTGACAGAGCCATCTTCTTTTAAAGAAGCAGCGCAGGAGCCCACATGGGTAGATGCCATGGTGGAGGAGTATGACTCCATTGTCAGAAACAGTGCTTGGGAGATTTTTCCAAGGCCGGTGGGGAAATCAGTTGTAGGATCAAGATGGATCTACAAGGTAAGCAAGTTTTTGATGGGAGCGTCGAGAAGTATAAGGCAATATTTGTTGCTCGGGGCTTCTCACAGATTAAGGGGATTGACTATGAAGAAACCTTTGCACCTGTCGCATGGTATTCTTCTATATGGACCATCCTTTATCTCTCAACGCAGATGGGTTGGCACATTCATCAGATGGATGTGAATACTGCGCTCCTTAATGGGATCATTGAGGAAGAAGTGTACATTGAGCAGCCTGAATGATTTGAGATCTTCAGCAGTGAGTCGCATGTGTGCAAGCTCAAAAGAGTGGTGTATGGGCTGAAACAAGCACCCCGTGCTTGGTACACTCGAATCGACAGCTATTTCACTATACTTGGCTTCACCAAGAGTGAGGCGGATGCAAACCTATACCAGATTGTGGTTGAGGGTAAGCTTTTGATCATTGTACTTTATGTTGATGATTTGATACTAACAGGTGATGAGCAGTTGATACAGTCATGCAAGTCTAATCTTGCGAAGGAGTTTGAAATGAAGGATTTGGGCATCCTTCATTATTTCCTTGGATTGGAAATATGGTAGTGGGAAGGTGAATTGTTTATGTCTCAAGGCAAGTATGCCCGGGAGATACTAGAGAAGTTTCACATGCAAGGCTGCAAGCCTATCAACACTCCTATTCCAAGAAATTGGAAGAAAGAGGATGCTACATCGGCAGAGGTAGTGGATGCCATTGTTTATCGACAGTTGGTGGGTTCACTCATGTATTTAGTCAATACAAGACCGGACATATGCTATGCGGTGAACCAGCTTTCACAAGCGATGGTTAAGCCTACCAAGCTCTTTTGGAAGGGAGGAAAGCATGTCCTGAGATATCTCAGGGGCACATCTAAGTATGGTTTATGGTACAGACAGACAGATGAGGTGAATTTGCATGGCTTCACGGATGCAAATTGGGCAGGAATCCCAACAGACAGAAAGAGCACATCAGGAGGGATTTTCAGTATCGGATCTATAGCAGTTTCTTGGTATAGCAGGAAACAAATATCCATGGCACTCAGTTCAGCGGAAGCATAATACATGGCAGCAAGTTTAGCTACATGTGAGGTTATGTAGATGAGGAAGATTCTAGTTGGTTTGTTCGGTTCACATTTAGATCCCATGGTGATTCATTGTAATAATCAGAGTTGCATTAAACTCTCAATTAATCCTGTGTTTCATGATAGATCTAAACATATTGATATCCGGTATCATCATATCAGAGAGTGTGTGCAACGGAAGATCATGTTGCTTCAGTACATTCCTACGGAGGATCAGGATGCAGATATTCTGACGAAGGCACTTCCCAGGAGCAAATTCGAATACCATAGAGGCAGGATCGGGGTGAAGGATAATCCCTATCTTGTTGACAGGGAGTGTTGAGATTCAACAAGATGATGAGCTTAGTGAAAAGAGTCTCCTTCACTAAGTGGGCCCGCAGGCTATTTTTAGCGCAAGTCTATTTTTAGACTATGTCTATTTTTAGACATGTCGATCATATTTCAGAAGTTGCAGGATGCTATTTGTGGATGGCTGATCAAGTTGGAAAAAATAGATAAAATTCTATTTTTAGAATATTGGGTGAAGTCTATTTATAGATCCTCAATCTAAAAATAGATGCATGTTGATTATTATTAACAACAACTTATTCTCTTGGAGCACTTCAGTTCAGTGCACAGATGTGGCACAGCAGCTGACAGAAGGAATTACGCTATTCCTGAGGGTTTACTGGAGCTAATGCATGGAGGATGCAATTAGAACTCAAGTGGCAGAGTTATGACACAGTTGGAAGAAGTAGTTATGGAGTTGTATTCAGTTTAACTCAATTAGACTCGGTTGAGCTAGTTGTATCTAGTCTAACTGATTGACACACCAGTGAGAGTGGAGTGAATTAATTAGTTAATTAATTCACAAATAATAACTCATTAATCAACTGAACAATACAGCAGTTAACTACAATACATGGAAGTTTCAGTGGAGACCAGTGGAGAGATAGGTGAAAGGGAAAGATAGACTATCTGTTGTGACTATAGTGATGCATTGGTTGCATCCAACACTCAGTGGAGATGCAAATGAGGATTGTCACGATCCAATCAAGGAAATTAAATTTAGTGAGACTTATTCTTCATGAGATATTGCCTGAGTGGAGGCAGGCTAGCAGGAGGCAAAGATCGATGCATGGATTTGCAAGATTGGTCCTGATTAGTGTATGACGATTGTACTGTACTGAGAGCTTGTGATAAGCTTTGTATGTTTGTATGATATTTTCATATGATCTCCATGTTACATAATATATAGTTGGGGTTTTCAACTTCAGGCTTTCCCAGTTAAAAAATTGTGTTATGTGTGATTAATTATTTTTTTTTATGCTTCACATGTGTGTGCAATTAATTTTTCCACAAAAGATTAACAAGTGGAATAGATTCAGTATCTTGCATAAAGTTAAATAGTGTGAGATCAGGTGGATCTTGGACATATGCATGCTTAGTGCATATAATTTCTACATTTATACCTTTTTGTATTTATTTATTTACCATACTTATTTTATAAATGTGGAATTTGGTCCATGGTATCAATATTAATTTGCCCCATGGTATATGGTATTTAGCCCATGGTATCAATATAAATTTGTCCCGTGGTATTTGTCCCATAGGCTTTATCTAAATAAAACCTAGCTTTTTGAGTTTTTTTAAATATAAAAAGGTTTATGGAGTAAATAAAAAAAGAAGTTTTTATTTATTTACCATACATATAGTTTATATATATATTTATTTATTTACCATAGCTCTGGAGTAAGTATAAAAATAGGTTTTATTTATTTACCATACCTTTGGTTTATTTAGATTTTTATTTATTTAAATTTTGAAATATTGCAATTTTGATGGAGAAATATTTATATCTTTGAAGATTTTAATTTATCCATACAACATGGGTTTTCTTTTTAAAGATTCATTTTACAAATATTTAATTAAAATAAATATTAAAATATTTTGGATTTTGATTGTTTGTGTTGAATTAACTTTTTTTTTTTTTTAGGAAATGGTATTGACTTTAGTAAAGAGTAAAGATGTTTAAAATTTTACTTAATTTGGAAATTCAATGTGGTAATTTCTTTTTATTAAAGGTAAATTTATGATCCATTCAAATTCACTTATATAATAAAGCAATTATTAAGTGGGTGAGATAATTTACTATCCATTCAAATTATATAAATAATACATAGTTGTATTTTAGTAATTAATCTCCGCCCATTAATAAGTTAAAAAAGTTATATATAATCTAAATATTCAAGTTATATAAAATTAAAGATTAGGTTAATTTTTTCGCTGACATTAGCAAAAATAAAATTTATTATTTTTTGAGGATGTGACATACCTGACATCAGGGTCATACTAGGCTGTAGATTGCGCCTCTCGATGCAATAAAAGATGAAAATGCCGTTATGGAAGTTATTTTATTATATATAGCTTGTTTATAACTTGTTTAAATTAATGTTACTGGGCAAACTTATTTTAAAGTTGTTTAATTAAAACAAAAAACAAAACAAAAATGTTGTTATATATAGAGTAAAGAAAAAAAAAAAAATATATATATATATATATATATATATATATATATATATATATATATAATTTTGTTAATAATTTCTTTTTCTTAATTTTTTTTATAAAATTAAAATTACAAAATTGTAACCAAAATAATTAAATTAATTATATAAACTATAGAATAGTATTCATCTCTACAATTATAAGATTTGATGAAATAACTACAATGTAACATACATATAAAAAAAAATTACTTTTCACCATACGGTTAACTATGTTAACCCAATGTAACGCATTAAGCTAATATTTACAACACCTATTATTTGGCTATTCATAAACTCAATGACTGAAATAAGGTTTTCCTTGTGAAAAATGACATTTAAAGCGGATAGTACTGGCATTTACACTTCTACGATAGCTGTAATATCTACCATTACACCGTGTGGGTTTCAATGGTACTTTGCTTAGATCTGCACCATCGATTCTTTGCGGATCAACGATTATCATTTCCGGCAGGAAATGACCTTGTTAACCTCACCCATCTCAAGTGGTCACCGTCATTTGTCACTATGTTCTTCGTCAAGAGGCTTCCTCTACTCCGAGGGTTTGATCCGTGGTAGCTCTGGTCCTTGTGTCTTTCTGCTTGGATGGTGGTAGCTTCGAACCTTGCTTCGGCAGATATGAATCTCAATCGGGTTGAAGAGTTAAATAGGTGTTTAATGCTTCATGGATTTACAGTATGGTGGAGGAAAAGTTCTGCTACAAGCAGTGATGAGTGTTCAAATGGAAATTTTCCCTCTGCCACCTTGGCAACTACTTCAACTCCGATTCTCCAATACATAACCAGGTATTCCATTTTGTCACCATTGAAATTTGTGTTTTCTCCATCTTTGTTTGTCGAATTTGGAGTTTTGTTTAAATTTTAGCAAAATTTCATATTGTTAGGTTCTAACTCTTTTATAACTTCATGCACTCCAGTTTGATGTTGAGCATAATCGAGGGACAAACCCCTGACAGATTATCTCCTCACTGACTTCACACTATGGATATTGTTTTTTTTTTTCTTTTTGTCTTGACCTAACTCAAATCCCATTCTGTGGTTTCCATTTATCGCAGGTTAGTATCCTCCATCTCAAAGGCGGAGTCCTCTGCACCCAATAATTTTTCATGTCGCTTGCCAGGCTTCTCATGCTTCGTGTTGATGAAATGGCTTCTTCTTACAGGTACGCAAGGATTTCGCCTCATAACGTAGGTCTTTCGACCTGTGAAAATTAAGGGTTTATTGACAGACCTTGCTTATTTATTCTAGGTTGTAACATGTATTGAACTGTTCGACTCATTGTAAAAAAATTTACAGTTTTTGCGGTCAAATGCATAGGCCTTGTTAAGCTTTGCTCGCATATTTTGTTCCGTGAGCTTTTCCATATGGATATTGTTTTATATGACCCTTATGGTTACATTTCTTCAGTACTTGAACTCTATACTTGTTTTTCTCCAATATGGAAATAGCTACTATTATAGAATTTTGTTTTCGAGTCTTCTTTATATGGTTATTACACTATACGAATTTAGACAGTGTAACTTTATTACACTTCTCCATGCAAATGCATAGTATGTAATATATGAATGGTTCATTTCCTTATTATCTTACATTCGCGTTTAGCATATATTCCTATTCATTTGTTTTCGTGTTTATATGCTTATTCTTCAAGATTAATACTCGGGTTTGGATGATCTATACCTGTCTTTATTATAATTTCAATCTCTATTATTTACTTTCTTTCTTTTTTAAATACTATATTTTTATTTCTGTTATAAATTATTATTATTTTCTTGGTGACCGGACCACCTATATTCCAGTTCGTGTATAGAAATAATAAGGGTAGCGATGTGTATCGGGTTGGGGTTTTACCCCTGTGCCCAGCACCAACAGCTCATCCCGCATTATCTTAAATAAATAGTTCTGGTTAATATTTATTTGCACAGTAATTTATAAATTATAGTTTTACACAATCTCCCTTTATACTACTTTGTCACAATTTTCTTCTAGATACATCTTAACAGATTAAAAAGAAATCCTGTAATAAATTACTGTGTACAGTTTTCCAGCTTATGTTTGTTGTTCTTTCCATATATCCTTCAGCTAAATTCTACAACCTTTTCAAGTTTAATCTTTAAATCATATATAAGTATTACACAGAATTTCATTTGTAACATTTTCAAGTTTAATCTATAAATCATACATAAGTATTACACATAATTCATTATCTTAACTTATCCCTTTTCTAACATATGATAGTTTCCAAGAAAAATATTAGCATTTCTCCTAAAATCAAATAACAGATTTCGGTGAACAATAACTTAAAGCAAATCATCTTCATGTTTAAATATTATTAAAACAGATAGTCACTTATCTGAAAATGTAATTGGTTGTTGGTGTCCACCCAACCTTCAAGAGAGGCAATTACGTCCTCTTCTTGCCCCCATGCTCCACTCCTGAAGAGGTACAGGTTGATAGTATATTTTCTACTGTGACCTCAAGACTCCAAATCCAGTCAGTACCAGAAAAATTCACGAAGTTCTGAGTGTTTTCCACTGCTCTCTACCAGCTAAGGAAATCTTCACTCTTTTCCTTATCCCATGAACATAACCCCCATTCCTCACTAGGATGAGTCTCTTATCCCCAAAGGAGTAGGTAACTGTTCAAACTGTCCAACCACCTTTCAGTTCTTGGAAAACATTTACCATCAGTCTTTTTACTTTTACTTTCCATAACTAATTTTATTATTCACAATTAAACAAAAAACTTTTCCAACAAATTATTAATTGTCTCAGTATTTTTCCTTAAACAATAATAAAATTCATTTAACTAGTTAACAGTAAATGCAGTTGTCACAACTTCCCCCCTGGAAGTAACACTGTCCTCGGTGTTTCACTCCAGCTCAACAAATAGCTCTGGGTAAGCCTCGTGCATAAACCCTTCGTCCTCACAAGTAACCTCGTAGCAAACCCAGAAGTCGCTACTTTACCTTTAGCTTTTTAGGTGATGACTCGCTTCGAACATAATTTTCCCTCGGTCGAGTATGTGTTGCGGCTCGACCGAGCTCGTCATCCCGGATCTGCAACGAACAACAAATTTCTTTGTCAATTTTTTCATAAATAAATCATATTTCAAGTTAGGATTTTTAATTCTATCCTACTTATATATTCTTCCAATGAATTACGTGCTTTGAATCATGCACATATCGCTTTAACAAAGGCGTGCATGAAACACATTCAATATTACTGGATGTGGTAGGTAAAGCTTCGGTCGATATTTAAGAAGTCCTACCCTTTCCAAAATTTGGAATGGTCCCACGAACAATAAATCTGCTTGGCACAAGAGACCAACTTTGGAGTACTCTTCTTGGGTTTGATGTAAGTTATTTTCTTATCTGCATAGATCTTCTGCCGATCTTGTGCAACCTTCAAATTTTGTCTTATCTTCTTTACTTCTGATTCCATTTCAGCCAGCATTTCTAGTCCCAACATTGGTTTTGTTTCAGGGCTGCTCCAATTTATGGGTGTGGGACACTGCCTCCCATATAGGGCTTCAAAAGGACTCATCTTAAGGGACTCCTGATAACCATTGTTGTAAGAAAATTCAACTAGATGCAAGTAGTATTCCCATTTTGTTGGTTGTTGCATCACGTACATGCGCAGCATGTCCTCCAACACTTGGTTTACTCGCTTTGTTTGACCATCTGTCTGGGGATGATAAGTTGTACTAAAGTTTATTTGAGTCCCCAGACCTATAAATAGAGTCTTCCAGAATGCAGAGGTGAACTTAACATCCATGTCTGAGATAACAGTCTTCGGAATGCCGTGTAGCTTGAAAATTTCCCTCATAAATATATCTGCTATCTGTACAGTCTTGTATGTAGACTACACAGGTATAAAATGTGAAGATTTACTCAATATGTCAACTACCACCATGATGGAGTCATTGTGCCTCTTTGACCATGGTAAACCCGTAATGAATTCCAAGGATATGATCTCCCACTTCCAGTCAGGCACCGGTATGGGCTGCAACAAAACTGCGGGATGTCGATGCTCAACCTTAACATGCTGACACTCCAAACATTTATTTAGATATTCAAAAATGTTTTTACGCATACTAGGCTAGAAATATACTTTTCTAATAGATGTTAACATTTTCTGGTATCCTGGGTGACCCGCATAATTACTACGATGGTATTCATCCATTATTAGCTTCTTTAGGTCCACGCAATTTGGTACATACACCTTTCCTCTAAATGTTAGCATTTTATCTTTACCAACTCCATATTCAGAAGTACTTCCTTGCTTTTTGGTTTCTTCCATTTGCTGCCATAGGAATTGATATTCCAGATCTTTTTGTGCTTCTTCTTTTACTTGATCTAAGAATTTACATTCAAGATGATTGTAGTGAAGCTCATAAACATAATGCAGCTTTCTACTTAAAGCATTAGCCACCTGGTTTTCCTTACCTTTCACGTGCTGGATATCAATATCAAACTCACTTAGAAAGGCATTCCATCTTGCTTGTCTGGAGTTTAAATCAGCTTGTTTGAAATAACTAGTCAAACTGTTATAATCTGTCTTTAGCACAAACTTTTTACCCAGAAAGTAGTGCCTCCATACCTGGAGTGCATGTACTACTGTTGTTAACTCTAGATCATAGGCTAAGTACCTTTTTTCATGTTCCTTCAACTTCCTTGACTCATATGCCACTAATTTTCCTTCCTGAGACAAAACTACCCCAACACCCTCTTTACTAGCATCTTTACAAACTTAAAAATATTTGTTGGGATCATCTACCCTTAACAATGGTGCAGTGGTCAATAATTACTTCAGCCTCTCAAAACTGTTCTGGCACCAAAAGTACACTTAAAGACTTTTTCTTTTCTCTGCAAGGAGGTAACAGGAAAGGAAATTATGGAAAATCCCTCAATAAATCTCCTATAATACCCAGCTAATCCCATAAAGGATCGAATATCTGCCACATCCTGGGGTACTCGCCATTCCATGATTGTCTTGATTTTATCTGGATCAACAGCAATCCCTTCTGCTGAAATGACATGGCCTAAGTGTTGGATTTCTGTTTTAAATAAATCACATTTGATAAGCTTAGTGTACAGCTGGTGTTTTCTTAACATTTCCAACACAATCCTCAAATGCTCTCTATGTTCTTCCTGGTTTTTAGAATAGATTAAAATTTCATCTATAAATATAAGTACAAAATTATCCAGGAAAGGATGGAATATACCATGCATTAACCTCATAAAGGTTGTTGGTGCAGTTATTAACCTAAAGGGTAACACCACAAATTCATAATGCCCGTACCTGATACGGAAAATAGTCTTGCAAATGTCTTCATCCTTGATTCGGATTTGATGATATCTAGATCTTAAATCTATCTTTGAAAATAATGTGGCCCCCTTCACCTAATCGAACAGATCATCAATATTTGGTAGAGGATATTTATTTTTAACCGTTAATTTATTGAGTTGTCTATATTCCATGCACATTCGCATGGTTTCGTCTTTCTTCTTAACGAATAGCACTGGTGCTCCCCATGGGGACACACTTGGACGAATATAACCTTTGTCCAGCAGTTCTTGTAACTGTATTTTTAATTCAGTTAATTCTGGAACACTCATTTTGTAAGGAGCCCTTGACATAGGGGATGCTCTTGGTATTAATTCTATGGTGAAATCAATATCTTGCCTTGGTGGAAATCCAGGAATATTTTCTGGGAAAACGTCCATGAAATCTTGTACCACTGGTATGTTTTTTATAATAGGTTACTTTTCCTTGGAATTAGCATATCCCACCTAAATAACATATATCTAGCATCCCTTCCTCATACATTTATTCATTTGGGATGTTGTAATCGGATGTAGCTATAGTGGCTTCTTGATTCCCTGAATCTCCTTGCATGTTCCATCTTGCATTCTGTAATAAATGATATTTTCCTTGCAATCCACTAAGGTCCAATGTTTTTCTAGCCAATCCATACCCAGAAAAACATCATAGGACCCTAAAGGCAGTATGTTCAGGTCTACGTTTAACTGGTGTTCTGAAATTTCCAAAGTACAGTTTGGAATTTTGGCAGTTACCTTTCTTTTTGCTCCTATGGCTAGTTGTACCAGCCAAGGGTTTCTGAATTTTTTCCCTTTTAATTTACAAATTTCCACAATTTTGGGACTAACATAACTTAAACTTGCACCTGGGTCTACCAAAATAGAAACAGATTAAGACATTAATTTACCTTCCAACTCAATCATTGTTGGCTGATAATCTGTCTGTCGATCCTCCAATGTTGCGTTGATACGAGGAATATTTTGCGCCACGTCGCCTACTGTAGAAGCCTCCTGCAAGTTTGCAACTATGTCATTTCTTGCCCCCTATGCGCAGTTTTTACAATAGTGTGCCTCACCACACCCCCAACACTGTAGAGGTGGCTTGCTCACCTGCCCTTGCTCAGGTTTGCTAGATGCCTCTGTAGGCTTCTCTTCTGCTGGCCATCGAGTTCTTTGATGATTTCTACCAAAAATTTGACTGACAGAACTTCGTGCAGAATTCTTAAAGTTATTTCTTTTGGAGCCCTTGAAATTTGAGCTGCTTTTTTGTTCTTTCCTTGGCTGCCAACTTTTTCCAACCTCCCCTTTAGCCTTGTACTACTAATAGCACATTCGTGCCTTACGAATGGCTTCATCCATGGTTCTAGGATTTACAAATTCAATTCGCTCCTTCATATGTGTTGGCAAGTTGTTCAGAAATCTTTGTACCTTAGCCTTTTCCTCTCAGAGGTATGGAACATATCGTAACAAGGAGGTAAACCTGGTGATATACTCATCCATAGTCATCTGTCCCAGCCTCAAATCATGAAATTCGTTAGATTTCTCATCATAGAAACGGTATGTTAAATACTTGTCTTTAAAGTATTGCTGCAACGATTCCCAGGTAACATCTTGGTCCTCAATGTTGCGAACATTCTTTACTTCTTCCGACCATAGAGTGGCTTTCTCTCTTAACTGATATATGGCCAATCTGGCCTTCAAGTTGTTGTTGTACTTGTACACCTAAAAATATTTGTTCATGTTTATCAACCATGCCTTTGCCACCTCCTCAGCTTCACCATCAAAGGTTGGTGGTTTTATTTTTCAAAACTCCCCCTGAAGCTCCACTTTCTGCTTCTTAACTTCTTGTTGATTCGACAAATTTCCAGATTCTGCTTCATTGTATATTTTGTTCTTATTGCTTCGCTGGGAGGGGCTTCTTTCCACTTTGTCAGTGGTGTTGTTCCTTGTTTTAGGTTCATCGCCTTCTTTCATGCCCCTATCAGCACTAGGGTGTTCCATTCCCTTATTATGCTTGTCTGACAGGCTCTTAAGTATATTTTCTTGCTCTTGCATTAGACGCTCGTTATCACTTTGAACTCGCACCATGTTTTTCTATAGTTTCTATACTGTATTCAACAGTATGTTGGTTTGATGTTGTTGTTCCTCTAGCAGTCTACTTGTTTGCTGGTGTTGATCAACACTCAGCAGAACCCACATCTCAAGGCTCACTACTGGTTGTGTTTGGGGTTCCCCGGTGTCCTAGGGTGGTTTTTGTGTTTCTTATTATACTTCTTTTATGTGCATCAGTATACACATAGCTTAATTGTTAGTTGACCCTTAGGGTCCCAGTGTATGAATGCTACTCTGATACCACTTGTAACATACATACAAAAAAAAATTACTTTTCACCATATGATTAACTATGTTAACCCAATGTAATGCATTAAACTAATATTTACAACACCTATTATTTGGCTATTCATAAACTCAATTCCTAAACTAAGGTTTTACTTGTGAAAAATGAAATTTAAAGCGGATAGTATTGGCATTTATACCTTTATGACAGCTGTAAGATCTGCCATTACACCGTGTGGGTTTAAATGGTACTTTTCTTAGATCTGCACCATCGATTCTTTGTGGATCAACGATTATCATTTCCGGTGGGAAATTACCTTGTTAACCTCGCCCATCTCAAGCGGTCACCGTCATTTGTCACTGTGTTCTTCGTCAAGAGGCTTCCTCTGCTCCGAGGGTTTAATCTGTGGTAGCTCTGGTCCTTGTGTCTTTCTGCTCAGATGGTGGTAGCTTCGAACCTTGCTTCGGCATATATGAATCTCAATCAGGTTGAAGATTTTAATAGGTGTTTAACGCTTCATGGATTTACATTATGGTGGAGGAAAAGTTTTACTACAAGCAGTGATGAGTTTTCAAATGGAAATCTACCCTCTGCCGCCTTGGTAACTCCTTCAACTCCGATTCTCCAATATGTAACCAGGTATTCCATTTTGTCACCGTTGAAATTTGTGTTTTCTCCATCTCTGTCTGTCGAATTTGGAGCTTTGTTTAAATTTTAGTAGAATGTCATATTCTTAGGTTCTAACTCTTTTATAACTTCATGCACTCTAGTTTGATGCTCAGCATAATCGAGGGACAAACCCTTGACAGGTTATCTCCTCACAGACTTCACACTATGGATATTCGTTTCTTTTTTTCTTTTGGTCTTGATTATTTGTATATTCCGTAAAACCTAACTCAAAGCCCATTCCGTGGTTTCCATTGATCGCAGGTTAGTATCCTTCGTCTCAAAGGAGGGGTCCTCTGCACCCAAGAATTTTGCATGTCGCTTGCCGAGCTTCTCAGGCTTCTTGCTGATGCAATGGATTCTTCTTACAGGTACACAAGGATTTCGCCTCATAACGAAGGTCTTTCGACCTGTGAAAATTAAGGGTTTATTGACAAACCTTGCTTATTTATTCTGGGTTGTAACATGTATTGAACTTTACGACTCATTGTAAAAATTGTAACAGTTTTTACGGTCAAATGCATAGGCCCTGTTAAGCTTTGATTGCATATTTTGTTTCGTGAGCTTTTCCATATGGATATTGTTTTATATGAACCCTTATGGTTACATTTCTAGAGTACTTGAACTTTGTACTTTTTTTGCTCCAATATGGAAATAGCTATTGTTATATAATTTTGTTTTTGAGTCTTTTTTATATGGTTATTGCACTATACGAATTTAGAAAATGTAACTTTATTTACACTTCTCTATGCAAATGCGTAGTCTGTAATATATGAATGGTTCATTTCCTTATTATCTTACATTCACATTTAGCATATATTCATGTTCATTTGTTTTCGTGTTTATATGCTTATTCTTCGAGATTTATACTCAGGTTTGGATGATCTATACCTGTCTTTACTAAAACTTTAATCTCTAGTATTTACTTTATTTCTTTTTTTAAATATTATATTTATCTTTCTGTTATAAATTATTATTGTTTTCTTGGTGACTGGACCACCTATATTCCAGTCCCTATATAGAAATAATAAGGGTAGCGATGTGTGTCGGGTTGGGGTTTTACCCCTGTGCCCAGTACCAATGGATCATCCCGCATTATCTTAAATAGACAGTTCTAGTTAATATTTATTTGCACAGTAATTTATAAATTACAGTTTTACACAATCTCCATTTATACTACTTTGTCACAATTTTCTTCTAGATGCATCTTAACATATTAAAAATAAATCCTGTAATAAATTACTGTGTATAGTTTTCGAGCTTATGTTTGTTGTTCTTTCCATATATCCTTCAGCTAAATTTTGTAACATTTTCCAGTTTAATCTATAAATCGTATAGAAGTATTACACAGAATTCATTATCTTAACTTATCCCTTTCTAACATATGATAGGTTCCAAGAAAAATATTAGCATTTCTCCTAAAATCAAATAACAGATTTCGGTGAACAATAACTTAAAGCAAATCATCTTCATGTCTAAATATTATTAAAATAAACAGTCACTTATCTGAAAATGTAATTGATTGTTGGTGTCCACCCAACCTTCAAGAGAGGCAATTACGTCATCTTTTTGCCCCCGTGCTCCACTCCTGAAGATGTACAGGTTGACAGTAGATTTTCTGTTGTGACCTCAGGACTCCAAGCCCAGTCAATGCCAAAAAAATTCAAGAAGTTCTGAGTGTTTTCCATTGGTCTCTACCAGCTTAGAAAATCTTCACTCTTTTCCTTAGCCCATGAACATAACCCCCATTCCTCACTGGGATGAGTCTCTTATCCCCAGAGGAGCAGGTAACTGTTCAAATTGTCCAACCACCTTTCAGTTCTTGGAAAACATTTACCATAAGCCTTTTTACTTTTACTTTCTATAACGAATTTTATTATTCACACTTAAAAACTTTTCCAGCAAAATATTAATTGTCTCAGTCTTTTTCCTTAAACAATAATAAAAGTCATTAAACTAGTTAGCAACTAGTTAGCAACTAGTTAACATTAAATACAGTTGTCACATACAACATATAATATAACAATTATTTTTAATTTTCCAATAAAATAACTTTAACTCTACTTGGCTACAATTATGCTGTTATTTCAGTTTAATGGTTTGTGGTGGATAAAAAATTAACCATCACATACTCTATAATAATTAATCTACACACTACGAATTATGCTATTTAATTTAGTTAATATAGAAAATGGCAACCACATTAAAAATCGTTAATTTTTTACTTCTAATTAATTAAGTTGAGCCCTATTGCATTCATGAATATAATTGAATGTCGAAACACAATAAGCTTACATGATCAGATATTTAATGTTTTCATTCGATGCAAAAGTATCAGATCGATCTATTGACATTGCTAATTTACAAAGAAGTGTTGTAAGTCAAAATATATATAATTACGCCAAAGGGATTGGTTGTGATTGAGCATTATTTTGAAATCTTTGTTATACCAAAGGAATTGTTAGAACTTTGATTAAAAGAATGAAATCTTTGTTATATCAAAGGAATTGTTAGAACTTTGATTAAAAGAATAAATAATAATATGATATATGGAACCATTATAAGGAGGTCATCAATCTCACTCTAGAAGATCAAAAGTATCTATTTGTTTTAACTAGCTCAAAGAAGAAAATTAATATAGCCAAGATTAGAACGAACTTTCATGAGCTCCATAGTGAAACAGGTCGTTGGATAGTTCCTAAAACACCATGGATGGAAAGAATTTGCCATCTCTGTGAGAATATGAACATCGAGGATGAAAATCACTTCCTCTTAGAGTGTCCCGCGTACAACCACATTAGAGCTCAATTTCATGATCTTTGTTGCAATACTGACCTTCCTATCCTTTTAAGATGTCAAAATTATAGTGAGCTCGGGAGGCTTCTCTCCAAACTTTTTGAGCATAGGAATAAAATCTTAAATCAAACTAAATAACTCTTTTCTTTAGGTCCGATAAACCAAAGATTGGTCTCAGTGGATGTTAACCACCATCATCATCATCATCATATAATATTATTATTATTTAATTTTAAGGTTACATTAGATTTTCTTTTCATTTATATATATAATATTATTATTATCATCTAATTTTAAGATTAAATTGTTTTATGATATTATTTTGTTTATGGAACAAAGTATCAAATTATGTACAACTACTTGATTGCTAAGTCTACGAAGGCATACATATTATACCCCTTTGGTTTTGAACCTGTCACCTCTTAGGAGAGAACACATGATCTTAACCATTAGGCCCACTCAAACTAGAATAAAATTATATCAATAAATGATTTATTTTATATTAGGAATATAAACTTTGTTGTTTATATTATGAATTTAAACTTTGGTGTTATTTAAAAAAATATATTATGAAAATAATTAATATAAGCTCATAAATAAAATTTAGAAATAAAACGATTAAGTTTTTTTTATAATTATTTTTATATTTTTTATTAAGATGATGTAGTAAAAGTGAAAAGTGTATGTATCTTGAGAGATTTGTTTATTTTGGAATAAATTTTCTAAATTTTTAATTTAGTTATCAATAAATATTAGGTAAATGGTAGGGTCGCCTACATGAAATATCCACAAAATATTTTTGGAAGTAGTTAAGGTAGAGGGATGAGATTTATGTTAAAGGTAATTATGTTTTTTATTTTCTTTTCAATTTAATTTAAAAATATATTATGTAATTATGTCTTTTTACTTTTGAATTTGATTAAAAAAAATATCATGTGCACAAATGTCATGTATAAGAACAAGTTATACAACATGGAAGCCAAGAGGACTCCCAAAATGGCTTCTAATTCTAGACCAAAACTCTACTTTCCACTCAAGCTAGGATGCCAAATCTTGGCTAGATCATTAGGGGATAAAGGAGGATTAAAAATATTATTACTACCAAATTTAAGAATAAATTAATAAATTATGAAGGGATAAAGAGTTAGAGGGAAAAATGAAATTAATATATTATAAGGAGGTGCTAAAATCCAAGCTTGAATATGTTTCTTGACTATGGTTAATAATAAACCATCGTAGATCCATCTTAACGCAATAATCTATGCTTTTAACTTAATTCATTTTTTTTTTTTAATTTAATTCAATTTTATTTTTATTTTTATGCATTTTAACCAAGTCAAAATTTTTATATAGCATAACATAAAATGACAACATCTATTCCATACTAGGATGGAAAGCATTTCTCTGCAATAAAATGATCATTGCTAAGATAAGAACTAATTCTCATGAGATTTATAGTGAAAATGAGGGTTTTTCTACTCCCAAAATGCCATGGGAAGAAAGAGTCACGTGTGCAATAAAATTATCATTGTTGAGATAAGAACTAATTCTCATGAGATTTATAGTGAAAATGAGGGTTGGTCTACTCCCAAAATGCCATGGGAAGAAAGAGTCACATGTGCTATATTAACAGGATTGAAGATTAAAAAAACTTTATCTTAGATTGTTGAGCTTATATCAAATTGGTTCTAATTTTCAAAATATTTGCCACACCACCAACCTTCTTAACCTATCCAATAAATTTCTTACCAACATTCTTTAGTGATTTCATGATTTTTTAAAATCTTAACCATATAGTGTTTTGATGCCTATCAACTTTTACCATCAATATATTTCACGATTTTTAAAATCTTGACAATCTAATATTTGATGCCTATCTACATTTACCATTAATTTAATTTATATAGCTATTTTAATT
>JAXQQM020060716.1:0-47960 GCA_034641835.2 Pinus albicaulis
TGGAAACTACTTCTCCAAGGATTCCAAAAAAAGGGGTCGGAAAACTGATCTTCAACGTACCATTACAATAGGGAAAATCCTGGTGGACTCAGGCAGATATGCTAAGTTGACTAAGTACTACAAGCCAACCCCCCCATCGTGAATCATGAAGCTCACTTCATGGAATCTAAGAGGGCTCAATGGCCCCAGCAAAGTCCGTATGATTAGAAATATGATAAAGCAGGAAAATCCCCAAATCTTCTTTCTGCAGGAAACAAAATGTAATAGCTCTACACTTGGTCAGATCCTCTCAAAGGCATGGCCAGGCTGCCGATCTGTGGCTGTTGATGCGTCGGGTGCTTCGGGAGGCCTTGCTATTGCCTGGAACGAACAGACCATCAATCTCTCTGATTTTCATGCATCTCACCATATCATCCAAGCCACTTTCCATATTATTGGCACCAACATTCATGGACATTTAACCAATGTATACTTTCCGCAGGACGCCGGCAACAAAATAGCTCTCCTTAACACTATCGCTCAGCTCAACCTTAACAGAGTTCACCCTCTCTGGATAGCAGGGGGAGATTTTAATCTGATAACAAAACTGGAGGAGAAAGTAGGAGGTCGCACCAGAATGGAGCAGGAGAATCATCACTTCTGCGATTTCATCCATAACAACTCGCTAATCGATCTGCCCTTCTGTAATGGCATGCATACTTGGAGCAATCGCAGATCAGGTAGACAGCAAATTCCCTCCAAACTTGATAGATTCCTAATATCCGATAATGCGATACATCTCGGAGGCGATCTCTCAGCTTCCATCCTCCCCCTTGCTGTATCGGATCACTGGCCAATCTCTCTGCAATGGTTCAGACCGGGAAATACCTCCAAACGCCCATTCAGGTTTGAAGGTTTTTGGATTACTCATCCCGCTTTCAAAGATCTCATCAGCTCAACTTGGACCACCTCCCCTGTGCCAGAAGGTTCAAAAATGTACAAGTTCCAGCAAAAACTCAAATATCTCAAAGGCCAAATCAAAAAATGGAATTATGAAACCTTTGGTAACATATTTCAGGCTCAGCAAGATCTCAACAAAGAAATGAAAGATCTCCAGCAAAAGATAATAGAGGAAGGGCATACCGAAGAGACTTTGGGAAAAGAAAAATTAATTCAAAAACAACTAGAAGAGCGCAAGGCCCAAGAGGAAATTCTATGGAAGCAGAAGTCAAGAATCAGATGGCTGAAGGAAGGTGAAAGGAATACTAAATTCTTCCACAGATCCGCAGTTCAAAGAATAATGCACAACACTATCTCTTTCATTCAAAACAGAGAAGGTGAGCGCTTGGAAAATCATGCTGATATAGAACAAGAATTTATCAATCACTTCAAGGAGGTTCATCTGGAACCCACTATGGACAGAAGACCAGCAATAGAGAAAATCACTCAAAATGTTCCAAAGCTAATCAACGAAGAACACAACCGGCTCCTACTGCGACCAGTCCAGCTTCAAGAAGTGGATCAAGCGATGCATCAGATGAAGGAGGGCAAAGCTCCTGGCCCTGATGGTTTCACAACAACTTTCTTCCACACCTTCTGGGATCTCATCAAAGTGGAGGTCTGGCAGGTGGTTGAGGAATCTCGCACCTTGCACTGGATTTTGCCAGCCCTTAATTCCACTTTCATCGCTCTCATTCCTAAGGAAGCAAATACTAGAACTCCGGACAAATTTCGACCCATAGCTCTCTGCAACGTTATTTACAAAGTAATCTCTAAGGTTATTGCAAACAGGTTGAAGCCACTCCTGCCCCTTCTCATTTCTCCAGAACAATCCGGATATGTTGAGGGCAGGCAGATTTTGGATGGCATCATTCTCACTCACGAAGTCATCCACTCTCTCAAGCACTCTAAACAAGCAGGTATGCTCCTAAAAATCGACCTATCCAAGGCTTTCGACAAATTAAGTTGGCTCTATATAGATAAAATGCTTCTTGCCTTTGGTTTCTCACCTATGTGGAACAGGTGGATTGCAAGCTTAATCTCCTCTTCTTTCTATTCGATACTTATCAATGGCCTCCCCTCTCAGCCTTTCAAACCCTCAAGAGGCATACGTCAAGGAGACCCACTCTCCCCTTTTCTCTTTGTTATCATGGCTGAAGGGTTGGGACGCCACATCAAACATGCCCTCTCCTCCCGGCTTCTTAAGGGTCTCTCTGTTCATAACTCCCCTGCCATCACTCACCAGCAGTTTGTCGACGATAACATGTTGTTTGGTTATCCCTCGGTTCAAGAAGCCTCAGCCTTCAAATCCATCCTCTCTGACTTCTCAGAAGCCTCCGGGTTATGTATTAATAATGCCAAATCGCAGCTCTTTTTCTTCCACACCCCGCCCATTATTCAGCAGGCCATTGCTCGCATCCTGGGATTCTCTATTGCCTCCCTCCCTTCTAAATACCTAGGAGCACCCCTCATTGATTCCGCGCTCAAGCATTCGACTTGGCGTTTACTTTTGGATAAGTTAGAATCACGTCTCAATCTCTGGACACACAGATATTTAAACATTGCAAGCAGATCAGTGCTTATAAAGGCTGTGCTTCAATCAATGCCTCTCTACCTCTTCTCCATTTTGGCCGTGCCCAAGTGGGTTCTAAAACAAATCAGAATTCTCCAACGCAATTTTCTTTGGGGATCGACAAGCACTCACCGCAAATGGGCTCTTGTTAAGTGGTCGACGGTTTGCCAACCTAAGGAACATGGTGGAATTGGGCTGAGGGACCCCCAGCGCAGCAACGAAACCATGGGGGCCAAAATATGGTGGCTTTGGCTCACTTCACATACAAAACCTTGGGCCTCCTTATGGACTGCTAAGTATGCTAACAATCGGCCGGATGCAGATCTCATCAGATTCACGCCTACGGAGACAGGTTCTCTAATTTGGAATGCTGCTCGTCAGCACTATAAGCTAATCCAAAATCATAGTTTCTGGGAAGTAAGGAATGGCAACTCTGCCAGATTTTGGACAGATGCTTGGCAGCAACTTCCAAAACTCACCAGCATTCACAATCAGCCTCCTAGTCAAGATTGGGAAGAACAGCTAAAAGAAACAGTTCGGCATCAATGGACTCAGGAAACAGAGCAGGGTTATCGGCAATGGAAACAGACAGAAATACTGATCAGAACCAACGATAACCAAGCTAAAGAAACCTTAGATCAGGAGCTTCAAAAAAGGCGCATAAGAATCTCGGAGGACCAGGACATATTAAGATGGGGTTACACCCCAAAAGGATCATTTTCCACCAAAGAGGCATACAAAATAATTTGCAACTACCAGCATCCTCCCGATCCTATATGGAGCAAAGTTTGGGCGACTGGAAACTGGCCTAAAGTCTCATTCTTCCTCTGGCTTCTGGGTCATCGCAAAATTCTCACATGGGACAACCTCAGGAAGCGTACCATTCATGGCCCTTCTAGATGTCCCAACTGCTGTATTCAAGAGGAAACGCTTCAGCACTTACTGTATACTTGCCCTCTCGCCAACCACATATGGGAGAAAGCCAGTTTCAGATGTCAAAAAAATTGCAAAGGATCCGAAGACATAATCACCTCCCTTCAACTCTGGGACCAGCACCCTTATAAATGTGAGATCCTCAATCATCTATGGAGGCTTCTCCCAGGTTTGATTCTGTGGACCATTCGGAAAGAAAGGAACAGGCGCATATTCAAAGATCAATTCACCCCGATGGACATTATATGGAACAACTTATGTCTTAATCTTAAAGAGACTTTGGATCTGCGCCCCTGGACTCCGGAGGACTACCCCACTCTAGCAAAAGAAAAATCCATTTGGGATAATTGGAACTTTCTTCACCCCCCAAGTATGGTCAGCAAGAGACAATCTCATGGCCACACTATCAGCATTTCCACCTGGCTCCCTCCCCTTCCGCTCCACTTCAAGCTCAACTTCGACGGTGCCTCCAAGGGCAATCCTGGAAATGCAGGGTTTGGAGGCATTTTCAGAAACCACAAAGGGGATTCCTTACTAATGTTTTTTGGCAACATTGGATGGGATACGAACAACTCTGCTGAACTTGAAGGACTTTGGCAAGGCCTCCTCCTCTCTAGGCAATTTGGTTTCCTTCCTTTGGTTGTTGAAGGGGATTCCCAAATCCTCATTTCTATAGCTACTCAACTCCTCAACGGCACCAGAGCGCACAAAATTGCCAACAGCTGGAGATTAGAGGCTCGTTTGGAGGCTATTGAACTCTGGCTCCACACCAATCGGGCCATCATTTTCCAGCATGTGAAACGTGAAGGTAACAAGGTGGCTGACCTCCTCGCCAACCTCGGAGTCAATCATGACCATGCTCTTATCTCAGGCAGCCTGGACATTATTCAGAATCATGAACACAAACAGGAATGTCTTTCTCTTATCCAAAGGGATGCCAATCCCCCGGATGCGGGTGTCACAAATGCGTATTAAAATGATGGGCTGGCGGGCTGCTCCTCTCTGCCGCCATCTGCCTGATGAGTACAACGTGTTAAATGGCATTATGGCCAACACAAATAACCATTTATGCTTCCCCCATTCCAACGCTGCTCGCCCTGCAAATTATGGCTCTCGCTCGTCTCCGGATGTGGTGAAGCATCCCTCCGCATGCTTGAGAGGGATTCACAGTATGATGGCAATCACGCTTGCAGATTGGATTCACTTGGGAAGGACGGCTTGGGAGCCTGTGGTGATTCGGCGCGCTGTGGGTGCCATTCACTCGCATCATGTTTTAAACCTGCTCTCGGCTCCCACCATGTATCATTCTGTTGTCAACATTTGCAGCGTTCGCCGAAAGTATAGTGTAGACCAGTGCTTGCAGCATTTCAGTGGAAGTGAGGCTCGTGGTTTGCTCTGCGCCGGGTGGAAGGTTGGTCAAGTGCTGCATTTGGTGTGTTTCCAGGACAACCTTGCGAGGGTTCGCTCTGCGGTTTGGAAGACTCTCAGGCTTCCGCTCCCCTTCAACATGCCCAGACTTCGCCATCGAATGAGAAGCAGTCGGGGTAGCTCGAGGAGCCGCCCTTCTCCTGCCAGTCCCTCTCCTGACTCTTCTTCCTTTGGGGAAGGCTCAAGTCATTATCCTCACACTCGTTCTCGTCGAGGGAGCTCTCATGGCCACCGTCTGTTCTGGGGTCCTCACACGCACAGGCCTCCTGCTTCCTATGCCCCAACCACCGGCACAGCCAGATTTACTTTCAACAGCAATCTCAACCGCCCTCGCATTACCGCCATCCTTTCAGTGGTTTTCCTTGAATATTTGGTTCCTGGGGATGACCCGCTTCCTTCGGCTCCGGCTGCGACTGTCTGTGCTCCGGACACTCAGTTCTCGGCCTTTAATCTCGATGGGCGCAATCCTCATGCTCCGCCTCCGTCTCGCCATGCTGATCCTGTCGTTGATGAAGAAATGCTTTCTGCCGAGAATGTCTCTCAAGCTGCTCCGGCTGCTCCGGACGAGCCTGCTTCAGGCCCGCACGCCTCCGGATGGTGCAGAATCGAAGAGGTGCCCCCGGAAGATTAATGGTTTGTTGTCTGGTCATCCCAATGTCTCTGTTTCTCCAACCTACGGGTTTTTTCTACTCTGGAAGTTTTTGCTATGTTTATGGCCCTTCTTTGTATCTCCGGGTTCAAAGTATGATACTGAACACCGTGGTTATGGTCCCCTGCGTGGGCATCGACAGTTTTTTAACACTGTTTTTTCTGATTTTCTGCCTCATGAGCAGCAGTTTCTGACTACGGTCCAGATGTAATTTTACCGCTTGTTAATAGATAATTTTACTTAGAAAAACATCTAAATACCTACAATGTGTAATAAAAAAAAAAAAAATTAACAATTGCATCACATTAACTTATATATAAATTTTTAATATTAAATACATATTTTAAATTCTTTCGATCATGTATCCACGTTTAATAAAAATCAATCCAAATCAATTATCCATAAGGTATAAATAAAATTGAACTTAAATTAACATTTTAGATTGAAGTATCATGCTATAACCTGGAATGTTGATAAAGAAACCAAAATACGTATTTAAGTAGGTCCAATGCATTCGCATTACAGTATATGATGTGCTTTCCATTTATTGTAGTGGTTGCATCAAAGTAGTGTGCTTTCCATTTATTGTAGTGGTTGCATCAAAGTAGTGTGTTTTCCATTTATATCAATGGTTGCATAAAAGTAGTTTATATGGGAAATTTTAGTTTTATATATTTTCAATTCATTTCACACTATTGAATTAATCTAAAGAAATTACTTAAGTGAAAAGCATATATATATATATATATATATATATATATATATATATATATATATATATTAAATAATTAACAAATATAAATGGTGATAAAAATATTTATGGGATAATAATAAAAGTAGGAGAGTGAAAAATCATTCAAAATCTTTCATTTAATTTATTGAATTGTGTATATGGTCAAAGATATTTTCCACTTATTAAATTTAGGTCTCTATAATTCTATATTTAAAAAAAAAAGAATGAAAATTCTCAAAAAATTATTTAGAAAAAAATCTTACTTATAAACATAATAAAGTGGCCCAAATATGTCTCACGAAATCCTACCTCTTTAAGCTTAATATATTAAACTCAAGAGAAAATTGTATTCTTAGTGTAAAGAAGTTGGGGCAAACACAAAAAATTTAAGGAAGCAAAGATTTTTAGGGGTCGACTGCAATAAGAGTTTGTATCATCATAACCATTATGAACAATCTCCATATCTAATTGTTCACCACATTGCTGATGAAATACCAACTCATGCAACATCAGTGTTTTAGATAACAATTTTTTCCATCTCTGGTGAGGAATCGATTTTATTCCATCTATGGTAAGGAATCGATAGCACCCTTGTTTGGAGTACTTTCTCTTCCAACTATGGTAAACAATCAATAATATCCAAGTTTTAGACGATCTTTTCCTCCATTGCATCTACTAAGATGTTAAGGTCCTCTAATTGTTTCTTCTACGCATTCAAGTTGGTATGATGGGCTCATTCTCTTCTCACATCCTCTACCGGCAACCCTATCTCACCTAGGCTCTCCTTAATTTGTTGATGAAACTAGAGTCCACGAACAACATCTACTTGCTATGTTGAGGAACCAAGGTAGATAATCGTGTTACAGAAAAGCGTATCATAGCATGAGATTCATACCCAGTTGGAAAGGAAGACAACAGATTGTCCCCACCACATGACCTACACTCACTTGATGAAACAATATTATTCTCTCAATGGTTTCCTTTCTCATTTCATCAACAAAAGCAATCAAATCATTGGCATTCCATCAACAAGAACAAGCCATCATTGAGAGAATATCAGGGATTATGGGAATGAATAATGGCAAGTATGAGGATACAACACGTTGGGTAACATATTGTTGAAATTTGCAACAAGAAACAACGAAATTGGCATCCAGAAAATGGCACCCAGAAATGGCTACCATGTGAGGCTTTTGATTTAATTATCCCTTAATTGAATTGAAAGTAAACTGTAATTTCATCTCATAACAACTTGTATCAGTTAACTAAGTGAGAAATAATTAGTTAGCTCAATAAATTCGAGTTGAGGGTCAAAGGTGAGGCATGTAGAGTGATTCTATTATTTTCAGGGTCCAGTTGCAGTTAATGCACTGGTGTATTGCATGTGTAATCATTTAACTCAAATTAATTTAGTTAAAATCACTTTAACTAGTTCTAACTGAGTGATGAGCTAGTGAGAGGTAAAGTGAATTAAATTAGATTTAATTCACAAGTAGTGATCTACCAAGTAACTGATGATTCACTATTAATAGTTGCATGCATGTCAATTCTGATGGCGACCCAGTTGAGACAGAGGTTAAAGGGAAGTTAACTATCAGTTGTATTATTAGCGAATTGCACGTGCGCAATTATAAATTCAAAGGAAGGCTCCATAGGGATTGTGCAATCAAGGAAGGTTGATTATCATATTTAATAGGGATTAATTTCCTAGGGATTGCGTGAGGAAGGTTGGGCTAAGCAAGGGCTGAGAATTGGCTAAGTGTTTGTCAATTTTGCCTAAGAATTGCTAGTCAATTTTGTGGAGAATCAGGGTAAGACGATCGGTAGAGTGCAGGATTTTCTCGGTGTGAGAAAGCATTGTATTGTTTCATGATTCTTTGACTATGTACAATATATGATAGAGAGGTTTGAGCAGGTGCTTTCCCCAAATACATCTTGTGTTGTGTGATTGATAATTCCTTTGTCTTACTTGCATTTGATTGAGCGATCGTGTTTTATATTCCGCAAATATAGTAGAAGGATTCAGTATCTTGTTTTAGTACATTACATGATCGGATTGAATCCATTGGTATAGATTTTCTATATAATTTCTACATGGTATCAGAGCTGTGTTAGATATTTTCTACACATTGGTATCAGAGTGCCAAGAATCACAATAGAAGAGAAGAAATTGAGTTTGTCTTGAACAAGTTCAAATTTGTAGATTTATTCTTCAGGCTCCAGCAACAAATCAAGATGTTTTTCAATGGCTTGAGACTCAAGTTTTCACTTGAGGGAAATTCAAATTATATTGCATGGAAAGACAAATGGAGGTAGTTTTGGAGGACAAATGGTTGAAGTAATTCATAGATACTGATATTCCCAAGCCCGTAGTAATATATGCCCAACTTCTTGATGCATGGAAGAAGAAGGTAGCAAAGGCAAGAAGGATCTTGTTAGAGGGAGTTCGAGATCATATTGTCTCGAGTCTTCATGGGAAGGAGACTCCATATGCTATGTGGAAGGCCTTGACAGATTTTTTTCAAAACAACAGTGACTAAAGGAAGTTGGCATTGAAGGATAAGCTCAGAAAGATCAAGAAGGAGGAGGGTGAGACAGTGCCAACATACTTGGCGAAGTTCACTCAATGTCGAGATGAGCTTGGAAGTGTTGGTGTGACCATAACCAATGATGACTTGGTAAGCCTAGAATTTATAGGGCTTCCCAAGAGTTGGCATAGTTACTAGGACTCTGTGAATGGGAGAGAGAAGTTACCAGACTGGGAGCGTTTGTGGTCCGACTTGGTAATAAAAGAGATAAGGCGGAGCACCAGAGACGGGAACTCCAACACCAACAAAGAATAATATTGTGCATTAGTGGGAAAAGGAAAGAAGGCCAAGGGAAATAAATCCCAAGGCGAAGAGGGCAAGAGAGACTTTTCCAAGATTAGATGTTTTCACTATCACGAGCATGGGCACTATGCTTCGAATTTTCCACAGAAGAAGGCAAGCAAGGAGCGTGCAGTTGCAACGGGTGAAGCATTAGCTTCACAGTTCGGGCTTGATTTTACTCTCATTGCATGCATGGCCAACACTGTAATGGGATGCATGTGGTGTCTAGACAGTGGTGCCTCGTTCCATATGACGGGGAATAGAGATCTCTTCAGTGACTTGGAGGAGAATGACCTTCAGCAGAACATAGAGTTTGGAGATGACGGGAGGTATAGCACCACCGAGATAGGTACAGTTAACTTTCAGAGGGAGTCTGTCTCCCCTCTTAGACTAGCAGATATTTTGTATGTTATAGGCCTAAGGAAGAATCTTGTCTCGATAGCGGTATTGGAAGACCGTGGTTATGAGGTGATGTTTAGAAAATTAAAGGTGTTCCTTAAACACATAGCCATGGGACAGATGAAGCATAACGGCTCAAGAGTCAAGAACCTGTATGCTCTCGAGGTTGAGGATGCATGCAAAGCTTTGAGGAGAAAAGCAATGGTTAATGACTTGATGGTTGAGAGGGATAAATTATCTCTCAACATCCAGCCTCAGAAGCAATCTCAGAAGGTTGTGGAGCAGCCACAATTGGAGAAGCAGAGAGGAGACCGAGTGGAAGATTCCACTCAATCAAAGACCTCCAGGAGGGGGAAATTTTGAGCCAGATGGGCGAAGGGAGTACATGCAGCTATACCTCCCAGTGTGAAGTGAGGCGATGTGCAGAATTAATCCCCAGAAGAAATTTGGGTAGGGTTCATTGAGATGGTGTGTCTCACGGATCGAACCTGGCTACAAGGAGCCCACGATATAGCAGTAGCATGAAGGATTGGTTAGATTGATGCAGTCAGATGTCAGGCAGACAGAAATCAGAGTGACAGATGTCGGATACTAGAGCACAAATCAGAGTTGGCAGCAGTGCAGAGTGCATGGATGCAGATGTCAACAACAGAGCAGAGAGTCCAGTAGACATGTGCAGTAGGATCCAGCAGTTAGAAGACGCTGATGACAAATGTATTATACTGATTTTGTTGTTTTGAGACTATTCAGTTTCAAGAGAGTTGCATGTACAAACAACTCTAGTGAAGTGTTGCATGCAAGAACATTCCAAAGGTACTAGATCGGGATAGATTGATTCCTTTCTTGTTGAGATAGAGTGTTTAAATTCGCAACAAGAAATAGTGAAATTGGCATCTAGAAACAAAATCTAGAAAGTGGCACCCAGAAATGGCTACCATGTGAGGCTTTTGATAATTATCCCTTAATTAAATTGAGAGTAAATTGTAATTTCATCCCATAACAACTTGTATCAGTTAACTAAGTGAGATAGACTTAGTTAGCTCAAGAAATTCGAGTTGAGGGTCAAAGTTGAGGCATGTAGAGTGATTGTATTATTTTCAAGGTCCAGTTGCAGTTAATGCACTAGTGTGGTGCATGTGTAATCATTTAACTCAAATTAATTGAGTTAAAATCAGTTTAACTAGTTATAACTGAGTGATGAACTAGTGAGAGGTAAAGTGAATTAAATTAGATTTAATTCAAAAGTAGTGATCCACCAAATAATTGATGATTCACTATTAATAGTTGCATGCATGTTAATTCTGATGACGACCCAATTGAGAAAGAGGTTAAAGGGAAGTTAACTTTCAGTTGTATTATTAGCGAATTTCTCAGACACAATTATATAGTTAGAGGAAGGATCCATATGGATTGTGCAGTCAAAGAAGGTTGATTATCCTATTTAATAGGGATTAATTTCCTAGGGATTGTGTGAGTAAGGCTGGGCTAAGCAGGGACTGAAAATTGGATAAGTGTTGGTCAATTTTGCCTAAGAATTGCTAGTCAGCTTTGTGGAGAATCAGGGTGAGAAGATCGGTAGAGTGCATGATTTTCTCGGTGTGAGAAATCATTGTATTGTTTCATGATTATTTGACTATGTACAATATATGATAGAGGGGTTTTGAGCAGGTGCTTTCCCCATATACATCTTGTGTTGGGTGATTGATAATTCCTTTCTCTTACTTGCATGTGATTGAGCAATCGTGTTTTATATTCCGCAAATATAGTAAAAGGATTAAGTATCTTGTTTTAGTACATTACATGATCAGATTGACTCCATTGGTATAGAGTTTCTATATAATTTCTGCATGGTATCAGAGTTGTGTTAGATATTTTTTACACATATATTTTCATCTTCTTGAGCTTATAAATATCTAAAAATATGAACATACCTAAATGGTTAATTTTGTTTATGTTTATTTGATTTTGTTCATTTGTGATTATTTGGATATTTAAAATTTGCAATTAACATAAAGATGATAGTTTCGGCTTTGTTAAATTAAATAATGCAAAACATTTCAACTAAATTAAAATATAGTTATTTTATCACATTTTTTTGTGTCTAGAGGAACTCTCACGCTCAGTATGGCATAAATTTTTAACATAATGTAATGTAAACATTTTAACTTGGTCAAAATAAAATAAAAATAACCATTTAAAAATCAAATAATAATATAAATAACCCATGTTGTTGAGAACCCATGGTATTCATCTCGAATATATCTTATTTAAAGGGGGGAATTAAACCATCTTAGATCCATCTTAATTGTAGATCTACCAAGCCCCTAGAGAGATCAAATCTCTTTAGATGCAAACCTCTTTTTGAGTGGAAATAATATTTGGTCCCTCTAGGTGCTTGGTAGACCCACAATTAAAATGATTCTAAGCTCATTTTTAAAGTAAACAATATGTGCACTACATTATTGTAATGTAGGAAAATATTTATATATTAAAATATATGTATTGTGAGATTTACCCTTTATACAAAACATATTAGACATGTTATGCAAGCGACAAACAACTAAACCTACGATCTATATGAATAATTCAATAATTGGGCAACACGTCATGAATTGTATGAGTCCCAAGATGTGGTTCGGTGGTTAGGTGGGAAAGTTTGGTCCCATGGGCCTTGTGTTTCAATCCTGGGCTGGACTATGTATCCCTGTGAGCTATTCCAGGCATGATTTTTTAGTTGAAAAAAATAATGTCATGAATTGTGTGAGAAGCGCTCATATTGTATGATGGAATTTTTACAATTCATTTGTTTGTGTGTGCCTGAAAATCCCAAAGGCGCTTTGTTGGTGCGCAATTTCCCTATGAAAGGAAGTTGAGGGCCTCTGTTTCGTTTCAGGTATAGATAAGAAATTGAATTGAAGGGGTCACAATTATGAGTTGCCATCGTCAAAAATTGATAACTCATCCTCAACCGTACAAAAACACTTCATAGATATTTAGATATTTTGAGCACCACATTATCTTAAATTTAAGTTGAGAGAATGACATCTATGTGTTGTTGTGGAGAGAACGCCAAATAAAGTAAATTAATGATGGGACAAATGATATTCCCAACTTCATCACTCTTATTGCGAGCTAATCCCTTTGGCATGGGACCAACAGAGATTACAATAATCCTAACTCTTAGTCATGGAAAGAGTTATAAAAATGGAACCCCATCTATGGGGTGTGGAATTCGTGCATTAGTAAAACTAGCAAATGTTCCTCAAGGTGCAAAGATACACTGAAAGAAAACAAAATAGAAAATTTAGGTGTAATAATTTTTTTATAATTTTTTTATAACTTTATTTTTTGGGTCAATTTTATCATTTTTATAAAATTTTATTTGTAGATATTAATATTTTCAAATTTTTAATTTAATTTCAATTATATGTATTTTAATATTATTTAATTATTTATTGTTGTTTAAAAATCTATATCATTTCAATATTTATGGAAAAATATGTGATTTTATTTTGTAAAAAAACTATATTGGATTATGGAATATCTATTCACTTATTTGTTGGTCGAAAAACAATGTTTTTCAATAATATCTTTACATCATTTTTTAAACCTTGAATTGTAATTACATCTTTGTTTTTAAACAACTTATATGTGACTTGTGGTCTTTGCATTAATTTATAGATTTGTTTCTCTCAAAAACAAATTTCATTTGTGATGTATAATCTCACCATCATGAAATTATATTCTCCGATTCTTCTAAACTTTAAGATAAATTAAGTTGCTCCCTTCTATAAAAAATCTGATTAAGTTATATGAAGAAACTAGAAACATGACATTTAAGTTATGTGACATTTAATGTGTCTACTAAACTAGATTATACATTTTCAATTATCTATCAATTTTTATTTTTATTTTTATTTTTTTTCTAACTCAACTAAACATTTTTAATGTTAGGAGAATTTTTTTTTAATTAAGTAGAACCATATTGTTAAATTTTGAATTTATATTGGATTGAAGGTATGATGGGGTTAGATATCATTGTTCTATTTTCTTCATTTAATGAAATAAGAAGTTAAAATTAGAAAATAAAAAAATTTCCTCCTTAGAGATTCCGCTAGTTTAGTCAACATTATTTGGGGGTTTAAGTAGTCAAACATATGTAGTCAAGAATGATGAAAAAATTATTTCAGCATTGGTAGTACTACACAACAAATAATTTATTGACTTTCACACCATTTCCTCTTCACCTTACAAGCTTAAAAGCTAAAAAGATACTCACTTTCCATTTGAACAAAAAAATTTGTGTACTACCTAATAAATAACATTTTACTTTTGAAGTTATATATGCCCTTCTCATTATAGAGTCAAAAGCTAAAATGAGAGTAGAGTGAGATCCAAACAAAACTTCTCATATTCTTATTAAATTAACAAATACATCTTATTTTAATTAAATTATAATTATATTAAACAAATAAATTTAAATTATTTAATTAACATAAAGTTTATTATAATAATTATAATTAAACTTTATTACACGTTAAATACATAAATGTATTAAAAAATCTATAATTTGTATTTACTATTATATATTTTATAATAATTACTATAATCATTATTTTCCCTTCCACACTTCAATATCGAAATAATTGAAGCTTCAGTGGTTATGGTGATACATTCAATTCTTGAATTGGCAACTACAAAACCCTTGACCTCTCTTTCCTTGCACGTGGACAAGCCGATACACAACCATGTATGTTCTCCCTTCTTTGTTTTCAAATGTCATAGCAACCTTCATATATGTTGCTATGTCTATTCCAATGAAATGAATCTGAAATTTGAAAATCCATGCTGGAAATTTGCAATTGAGGCTTCTCCTCTTCTGCATACTGATTGTGAGTTTAATCAACATTTAGAGTGCCACCCCCTTGTCTATTCCAATGAAATCAATCTGAAATCAGAAAATCCATACCGGAAGTTTGCAATGAGGCTTCTCCTCTTCTTCATACTAAGTGTGAGTTATTACCATTTAGAGTGTCACTCTCTTGTAAGTATTGCAGTCTAGTTCTTTGTTGAGTCCTCAAATATTTCCATATTTTGCTTCAAATTGGATTATAATCCCTAATAAAGAAAAAACTTCAATTACCATCCATGTTATTGAAAGCAAGCAATATCGAGATGAAAGTCGTCAAAAGGAAAATTAGACAATAGCGTTAAATGATGGTAAGAATTGTATCTCACCATTTTGTTGAGCTAGAAATTTTCTTAATGGAACTATTCAACCACAAAAACGATACCTTAGAAATTCAACAATTTTTATCAAATTTATTCATAAATTCTGACTCAAGTTGCGTTTTTAATTTGAATTACAATTATGACATTTGATTATGTTTCTCTTTCAAATCTACTTTCAATTCTAATCATAAAGAAGTCCTATAACCCAGTAGCTCTCATTGAAATTCATTTATTTTAATGGTGAGTATTTAGAATGAGAATGAGATTAGAAAGAAATAAAGAAAGAAAGTATTTTTAATGTCCACGAGGCTCAAAATAACCTATGGGACCGATTGCTTCTCCATCTGGCTCTTGTATTCAGCCATTTTCCTGTGAAGTTTTACAATAACCGCTCCCAGCTTCTCGACAAACTCTTCGTTGAATAGATTATCCCAAGAACTAGCTGCCAGAATACCTGCATAATTTTCCCTACTGTCTTTGAAGGCCTCGCATTCTAAAATGAAATGTTTTTCTGTTTCCACTTTTCAGGAAGTGCAAAAAACACTTACTCTTTCCTCCCACATTTCTTTTGGCCTTTTCTAGCGCCCTGTTTCACAGCGGAGTTGATGAGAATTAGTCCTTAATTGTGCAATAAAAATTTTAGATCTCCAAGAAATATTGGCCCCTATGTATGCCTTTTGCTCATGGTTATGAGTGGGGTTAAACTCTTCAATGTAGTACTTCTTCTTTTTCCCTAGCTCTTTCTCCCAAGCACATCTGTGGAACTTATCCATAACAAAAGTTTTTATCTCTTTACTGTTTGTAGGACACATGCTCAAGCAAATACCCCAATTACTAAACCATATGTTATCTTGCCGCATCCAAGTCTTCTTTCTTTTGCACAATCTGTCACTAAACACAACCTTAAGCCATCTACCTTGTTCCATTTGCTCAATTTTTTTCAAATACCTTATAACTCGCACCATATCAATTGCTTCAATAAAAGCAACCCCTATTTCACTTGGAAATGATATTAGTCAAGTGAATGGAGCAAACTATAACAAAAATGGTCTATGTACAGCACGAGCGCTGACCCGTGAATCCTATCCTTTAATATTACGCCTAAGAGTGAACATGTTGGTAATATGCATGATTCAACACCAACTACAATTTTAAATTATGGGAACCTTATTAGGCTTTGTATAAAAATGTTGATCAGCCTCACGTGTTTGCTTGGGCCTTTGTGAGGTTTGGTTTTATGTTGTTGTGATTGATTCAGTGGAAGGGTAACTAACTTTTTGTATATTGATAGTATTATTTATGAACTTCATGGGACAAAGTTTCATACTCCTTTTGAGCATCCCATCAATGGAAAAATTTGTGGGGTTTTTTACTTGTGGATTCCATGAATTTGCCTGGAATTTTCTCCATTGAGCCCTTTGGCGGTCTTGACCAGAGAGCAGGCGTTTCCACCATTGGATCACTTTTATTTTTTCTTCTTTTCCTCATTCTTCTTTTATGATAAGTATGGAACCTTGGAAGATTTCTGAAATCTGATAGAGGTGGAACACAAGGAATTTTCTTCTTATTTTTTCGAAGATGGATCCATTTTCTCGCATAGTTTGTGTGAAAAAATGGACGAAGTGTTGATTGGAGATCAAATTTGGGACTTAAAATCAGATCACAAACCAATCTATTTAAGTTTCTCTTGGACCGGAAAAAAGCAATTAGGGTCGAAAAATCAATGTGTTCAACAAAATCCCCCAAAGGGCAGAATTCTTTTGAATCCAGAGAATTGTAATACCTTCAAAATAATGCTAGAGAGACTCTTCAAGAAGGAGGAAATCCCATCTCATGGCCTTCATAGTCACAGATTAACACATTTAATTCAAAGCACACTTGCTGAGTGCAAAAGAGCAAAAATTAAGAAGTCCGAAAAAAATTGCTTTCCGGTTAATGCTTGGTTTGACGAGGAATGCAAAAAGGCAAGGAGAAGGTGGAAGGAATTAGACACGGATAACATAAAGCTCAAAGCTTACAAGCAGTTAGTAAAAAAGAAAAAAGCCGATTTTATGGTTTCAAGGAGAGAAGAACTAATCTTCCTCGGGAAAAATAACCCCAAGTTATTTTGGAAGGAGCTCCAATCGAAAAAGGTGCAAACTGAAAACAACATTACAGCTTCTAAATGGTTTGACTATGCAAGACAACTTTATGAGCAGGATCCCAAGGCTGACCCTCCTCCCTTGGTCAACACAGACACAAAACTCTTCACGGTGCAAGAGGTAGAGATGGGTATCAAGAAGTTGGGCGCTGGAAAAGCAAGAGACTTAGATGAACTCCAAGCAGAGTATCTAAAGTGGGGCTTAAAATTTCTTTCACCTCACATCACAAAAAATTTCAACAACATCTTACAGCAGGGGTTCCCCACAGATTGGACAACTAGTATGGCAATACCTCTTTTCAAGAGTGGTGACGTCAATAATCCCTCCAATTATAGAACCATAATGATAAACCCCTTGTTTGCAAAGTTATTTGGAAGCATGTTAGAAAAGAAAATCAGCAAGTGGGCAGAAGAAAGAGATAAATGTGCTAAAGGGCAAGCAGGTTTTAGACCTAAACATTCCACAATTGATCATTGTATAACTTTAAGGCACATCATTGAAAAAGTTTGGGAAAAAAAGGAAGAAGTTTTTTGTTGCTTTGTTGATTTCAAAAAAGCCTTTGACACGGTTCCTAGGGATAAGCTTTGGGGCAGAATGGAGGAACTCGGGGTTCCCAAGCATTTGAGAGCAGCTGTGCATAGGTTGTATGAAGAGGTGAAAGTCAAAATCAGAACTTCAACTGGCATTTCTGAAAGTTTTAGAAGCGATATCGGGGTCAAGCAAGGTTGTCCATTGTCTCCTACCCTTTTTGGGTTATATATTGACAAGCTTGAAGAGTGGCTAAATTCGCAAGGGGGTGACGGTATCCATTTGGGCAAGTTCGTTATCAGGCTTCTTTTGTATGCAGATGACCTTATATTGATTGCTAAATCGGCTCTTGGTTTGCAAGAGCATTTACGTTCCCTGGAGCATTTTTGTAGAAGGGTTGGGATGCAAGTCAATATTAGCAAAACGAAAGTAGTGGTTTTCTCTAACAAAAGAAAGCATAACCAACATAAGTTCTATTTTGAAGGCAACATTCTGGAAGAAGTTGCAGACTACAAATACCTCGGAATTGACTTCAACATAAATTTAAGTTGGGATGGTTGTAGAAAGAAAATAACTTTAGGGGGTTGGAAAACATTTTATGCTCTTCAAAATAGGTGTAGAGAGGCAGCTCCGTGGGACTGGAAAACCACCCTAGCTCTTTTTGGGCTTCTAGTGATTCCGGTGATTCTCTACGGTTGTGAACTGTGGGCCAGCAGCACAACCAAGATGCAGTGGAAACAAATTGAGAAAATTCAGAAACGTTTGATTACAAACAGATTCAAAATTAAAAGTGCAGTTCCTTATGCTATCCTGTTAAGTGAAACAGGGGCTGCTCTTATTGAAGCAATTGCTATGGTGCGAGTCATAAGGTATCTGAAAAAATTGAGCAAATGGAAGAGGGTAGATGGCCTAAGGTGGTGTTTAGTGACAGATTGTGCAAAAGACAAAAGACTTGGATGCGGCAAAATAACAAATGGTTTAGTAAATGGGGTATTTGCTTGAACATGTGTCCTACAAACAGTAAAGAGATAAAAACTTTTGTTATGGATAAATTCCACCAACATACTTGGAAGAAAGAGCTAGAGAGAAAGAAGAAGTACTACATAGAAGAGTTTAACCCCACGCATAACCATCAACAAAAGGCGTACATAGGGGCTAATATTTCTTGGAGATCTAAAATTCTTATTGCTCAATTAAGGACTAATTCTCATCAACTCCATTGTGAAACAGGGTGCTGGAAAAGGCCAAAAGAAATGTGGGAAGAAAGAGTATGTATTTTTTGCTCCTCCGGAAAAGTGGAAACAGAAAAACATTTCATTTTAGAATGTGAGGCCTTCAAAGACACCAGAGAAAACTATGCAGGTATTCTGGCAGCTAATTCTTGGGATAATCTATTCAGCGAAGAGTTTGTCGATAAGCTGGGAGTGCTCATTGTAAAACTTCACAGGAAAAGGGCCGAATACAAGAGTCAGATAGAGAAGCAATCTGTCCCATAGGCTATTTTTAGCCTCGTGGACATTAAAAATTCTTTCTTTCTTTCTTCTTTCTTTCTTATCGAGAGAACTACTAAATTACCACTATCCATTGTGCTAAAAGGCATTCTTCAAAATCAATTTGAGGATTCATGGTTGTTGGTATTGATTTGGTAAGTGCCCGATTCAGCCACTAGGGGATTTAATAGTATTCTACCCATGGGAAAGGACGGTGCCTGGGCTGTTACGTTTGACTTAAAACGTGGGAAATCATAGCCATCTACTCAGCTTTCTTGCTCGCATTTTACAATGCCATCAGATAATTAGCAATGGCACTGGGCAACCTGGTAGCAATGGACGGAGTTACTATGGATCTAGGGGTTTTGAGGGCGACCAGTGTACAATGAGTGGTCGGTGGGTTTGGATAAGTCAATCAAATGCATGTGATACCACGTGTAAAAATTTTACGAGATAGAGGAGGACGAAAAAGAGCCCCGAGATTGACTGGTGAATAGTGTTTGTGCAGACAAGTCAATTGAGGAACACTTTTAGTGTAATCTTGTTATTTAGAGAATAAATGACATTATTAATGAATAATAAAATTATTGGAAATATTAATTATTTTGGATAATTTAAATGAATTTAATAATTAAAAATATGTATTTTTTTGTTTTTAGAATTAAATTATAATTTAAAAAAAAATCAAAAATTTCAATGAAAAATAATAATAATTATATATTAAGAGTAAAGAGAACTTTACTTGAATGGTTCATGAGGCACAATACTTGCTCAGATTTTGCAAATGGGGTAGCAAGTTAAGTGGGCTTGATTGCGGGGAAAACTCCACAGTTAAGCGTATTTGAGCCAAAGGAGTTCGACTTCTGGGATGGGTGGCTTTTCGGAAAGTCTTGGTTACCTAGTGCAAGCCCTAGAAGTGATGATTGAAGCTATGTGATTCATTTCACTAGTTTCAATCCCACTTCTTCACCCCTGTGAGCATCACCCAATGCAATGAGTGTTAAGTAGACTATTCAAAAAATCATGAGAAATTAGTGAGTTAAACTACCTCTCATAAAAATAATTATACATAAATGATTTATTTAACCCAATTAAATCACAAAAATGATAATTAAAATCATATACCAATTTAATATTTAAATTTACAATAATTTTAAAATTAAATTATTATTATTAAAACATAACTTTTTTTCTAAATCATAATTCTAATTTAAAATTTAAAATTTAAATTTACAACAATAGCCTTAAAATTAAATTATTAACACATGACACTCTTGGATCGATATATTATTGATATTGAACCATCGTTTTATTCTCACTTACTCTCCAAATAATTTTCAATGATATATTTTTATTATTCCTTGATTTTATCCCGAGGAAAAATGTTGTTGTTTCAAATAATTTTTAAATGGTATGCTTTCATTTTTCCCTGACTAATATGATTTAGTATGGGATTCATGCAGTCCTTGAGTTAATTAAGAGATTGTAGTCCAGAGATTGTTCAGGATCATATTTTAATTAACAGATTGTAGTCCAGAGATTGTTCAGGATCATATTTTAATTAACAGATTGTTCATGATCATATTTTATGTATGTTTATGATGATGTTTAAAAAAATTAAAATGTTTTACATTTGAAAGTTGAAGAATGTTTGTAATATAAATATGCATACTTTTTCATGTTTGTAATAGCAATATGTATATTTTTTTTTATGGCTTTTCTAATTTGACATAATCTAAAGCCTTTTCAAGACCTTTAATATTTTTAAATTTGCATTTTAATTATTTAATTATTTATTTATTTATAAATTAATTTAGCTTTTTTTTAGACCTTTGATATTTTTAATTTGGATTTTAAATTTTTTTTTCTTTTATAATTTAGCTATTTTTTCTTTTATAATCATTAATTTTTTTTATTTGAATTTGATTTACATTTTTTTTTTTGCTGCATCTAAAAATATTTAAGTAAGTTGTGATAAAGAAACTTTTATTTTATAAAATTTATTATCTATAGCATTAAAGGAAAAGAGAAAATTTATAAAGAAAAAAGAGAATAAGTGAATTTGTGCTATATTTATTTCTTATAAGTATTCTTAAATCAAATTTTTTTAATATAAAATTCATTTATTTTTATTATTTTAATGACAATGCAAATGTTTTTATTTTAAAATCCAATAAAGGTTAAATTACTAAAATATTTATACACTTCTCTTATAAATATATCTCTAAGAACCTTATTAACTGATACACTAGCCTAGGCACTATATTCATTCGGTCCTCCCTTTTAATGTTTCCATGAAAAAATGTCTTCTTCCTCATAACCCTTAAGCCCCAAGATTAACGGCCAACCTAAGATCAGCAAGAAAGAAAAAACTTGTAATCCAATTGTTAATTCAATTGAAGCGACTGCCTATGCCTTAGCTGAGTTCCTAACCCATAAACATCAACCTTGTGTATATTTCAAACCCCCTTCTTTATAAAAGATTCAACTAATTGGATTCACAAATTTTATTATTTCTTTCTGGTTTTGATGTTTTCTTCCTTTTCCCCAACTTGCTTATTCCATAAGTCCTCACTCTCATTTTTGAGTTAGTTATCATCAAAATATGTCTTCTCATTAAATTGATGGAATGACTTGGATATCATCCTTATCTCTCGCAGTGGTAAACATCTTCATGGAACACTTTCAAATCCCAACTTTCAATCATTTCCCTCTCAAATCGAAATATTGACTTCAATTCATTAATGACACCCTCGTCATTTGGCTCCATGGCTAAACTCCCATAAATTCATTCCATGGCCATCTCAATAAACTATCTCTCCATATTCAATTCACCATGTAAACCCACCAAGATAAATTTTTTCATTTTCTCGATGTTTTAGTCTCTCACAACCAGATGGTTTCTTGTCCTACCAAATATTTTAGAGAATGACTCACACTAAAATATATGTCCATGCCCAATCCTACTACCAACCCACTAAAAATAATGTTGTTCTTAAAACTCTTATTTCCTTCTTCATTCAAACTTATGCATCCCAACACCTAGACAAGGAAAAATCCCTCTCATTAATGCCCTCCAAGCCAACGGATATATTTCCAAACTAAAAAGGATTTTCACTCAATCCTTCATCTGAAAACCAAGAACCCCACCTTGTTTTGTCTCCACAACACCAAATTTCACTCTCTTACATTCATGGAATCGTTGATCATATTTCTAAGATCTTAGCCAACAAGAATATAAATCTTTTTTCGGACATCATAAAACCCTAAAGCATTTATTTAGAAGCATCAAAAATAAATATGGTGCTCTATTTTCTAAAGGTATTTTACATATTCCTTTCTCTTGCAACAAATCCTACATTGACCAAACCAACAAATTTATCCAAAAATGTCTCAAAAAACACACATGTTTCATGACCGCTTACTAATTTTGTTATAATTAAGCATTCTCATAACACAAAAAAACAATATTTACTTTAACCATAGCAAAATATTTATATACAAAGACCTCACTACTCCTTATGAATCATTAGGAATGCCCTAGAAATAAAAAACTAAAAAAACATCTTAACAATATTAATCAAGAAGATTATTACAAACTCTACCACGCACAGAACCCCATCATTTATTGTATTTTTCACTAAAACCTCCTCTGATTTGTTGACATCTCTTTTCCATTCTTACCCATATCCTAATATTCTTTAATATGTTCATTTCCTAATAATTTTTCATTTCATCTTTGCTTCTTCTCCCCGGAGTACCCATTGAAATCTCAGTGGACTATTTATTCATTTCGATTCCATCTAATTGTAATATTTCTCATATATCTTTTTATCATTAGATTAAAATCATTTTATAATTATAATATTAATTTTTATAATTTCTTTTTTTTCTCCATTGAAAGAAACCAGCATTCTCTTCCTTTAAGAATACTTACGTGAAAGTTCACTTGGTATTAAACAAATACAACAATATTCATAAACACAAAGTTATTACAACAATAATTATCAAAGCATTATAGCTCATCGTATCTTTAGTGAGAATTTGAGCCGGGTGAAAAAGATAACAACCATTCCATCTAACCACCTAAGATAACCCCCTAAATCGTGTATATTACATTCCTATATTAAATTTTCTATTAATTATCTCAATTATATATTTTAATTATCTTATTTCATTTTCTCACTCCTCTTATTTATTATAATTTTTTATTATTATTTTATTTTCATTAATTATATATATATATATATATATATATATATATATATATATATATAATTAGTATTTTATGGATTTTTATAATTATTTTTTATTTATGTTTAATCATAATATTTAATTTTAATAATTTATGTTTAATCATAATATTTAATATTTTAATTATATGTATTAAAAATTATTTTTATTATATTTTTTTAGTATTGTTTGTTTATTATATATTTTAAAGTTTTTGGTTAAAATTTGGTGATACAATTTTGGTCAAATTATGTTTTGTCGTTGTTTAAAATAAACTTTTTATTATATATATAGATGAATTCAATACTCTCAAAAACTTTTGAGGTACTTGAATTATAAAGAGTTCACAACTCAAATTTGAATTCTAATAAATCCTTGTCAAATTTTAAGCAAATTGAATCAAAACATATACTAAAAAATAGTTCAAAACATATAATAAGTAAACTTGGACTTTTTTATGCTTATATTATAGTAATTTACAAGACACTTTTTTTCTTATATTATTGTAGTTTACAAAATCAATTTGTGAGGTAAGATAGCATGACTCAATAATATTTAAGTCCATAAAAATCATGGTTGGTTGGATTTTTCTTTATGTCTCCTTTCGTAGTATTTTTTTTGGAATTTTTAATTTTAAGCACTGAAAAATGTCCTAAAAAATCAATCGCACTCATAAAATTTTGCATTATTATTGGCTTTGGATTTTTTAATTTTATTTATTATATTAGTTAAAATTTTCATATATATTTATTTATTAATTCATATTATTCAATACTTTTAAATATATCTATTTAATGATTTTGGTTTTAAAGTTTCATTTTCAAATTTCATTGTGAAAAAACTTAATTTAAAAATATTAAGGACTTTTGTATACTCTTCACACATTTTATATCAAAAAACATTATTGCAAACCATTTACATAATATAAACATGGAAAGGGAAAAATGAATACCTTTGTAGGTAAAGGAAAGGGAATCTTAACGGGTACCCCAGTTGGTCGAAGTCCCCTGCTAAGTTTTTGGACATCTTTCATGAGTTTTGGGTTCAATCCTCCTTGGGTCCATTAAGGTTAGGCTTCATCTATTGACTCAGTTGTGCGTACGACCCCTTTGGGTGGGCCCAGCTAGGGGTCATTACGATTAAAAAAAAGGAAGACAAAAAAAATGGAAAGGGAAATTAGAATTTCTTCTTCAACAATAAGAACTGAAATAAAGTATAATATGAAATATTACATGTTAAATAAGCTTTAATGGGATTTCAATAACACATAAATGATAAAATATTGTATGTACAACATAAGAGTGAAAGTTATGTAATTATAAAAGCGTAGCAATAGTAGCGAGTTATCTTTTGTCATGGAGAAAATGTAAATTTGTATTATGCTTGGGGTTTGGGATCACTTTCAAACAATCAAGTGGAAGCATATGCATCACTTCAAAGACTAATGCTTGCAAGATATCATTGTATCTCTTATTTGATCATTGTTGGAGACTCTAAGCTTCTTATTCATCATATAGTAACCAATTCCCTCCCTCGTGAAAATAGGTTGAAGAACATATTGAAGAGGATCAAAGTTATCATCCCCTTTTTTCTCTCCATTAAATATTATCATGTTCTCAGGGCAATAATCAAGAAGTAGAAAAAATGGAAAACAAAGGGGTGCACTTGAATATGGTCAAAACTAAAATTCAATCACCAAGCATCATTAAGCCCTCTCCCTTGACCCGATTCTTATGAATTTAAATAATCAAAGGACCCTTCCATTTAGGGCTCATTTTTCAACTCAAATAGTTATAAATGTGGCACATGAATAGGGAGGGACATGCAAATTAACTCATCAATATTTTCTTGGGCATTATATCTTCTCATTCCCCTGCCATTTCTATCATGAGTAAAAATATCGACATTAAAAAGGAAATCATGGAGATGAGTGTGAAATCGGGGATGAATTCGCATCAAATTCTCAACTCTATATTGATTTGCAACATAATATTTGGTTGATATAGAAGCCAAGCCATGGAGGGTGAAGGGATAGACTCCATTCACTTCCTTCCATGTACTTGTTATTTCCCATAGAATGGTTTATGTTAGAAATGTATAATGTTGATGCAAACTTGAGTGGTGTAATAAATTGGAATACACTGCATTAAGTGAAGTTGTTGAAAAAGATAATGGAAATGCAAATTGGTCCCTTTTTGGTGCCATTTCTCCCTGTACCAAGTGTGCAACAACAAATGGAGTAGGGGAGTATGGAAATATACTCTAAAGTGTTCTCATGCATCGTGTCTTATGTGGTTTCAATTTTGTACTTCCTCGTAGTGTGGATGCCTATCAATTTCACTAATCATATGTACTAGGGCAGGTACCATTTTATTTTATCACCGTTCCTCCTTTCTTGTGCCAAGCCTCTAGGAAACATTTAGTGTGAAAACAATGCATGACAATAACTATGAATGGTATCTCAAACAGTGCAAGGAATTAATTATAATTCTGAATCCATGGACAATTGGGGTTTTGGTAGTTCTTTCATTTAATGATCACCATGCTTCCATATTTTGCAATAAAATTTCTCATATAAGTGGTGCTACATCCTCACCTTTATCATTTAATTTTTCGCTTTATGTTTAAATGCTTTGGAGTCCTAGATGTATGTAATATTAGATCCATCTTAATCATGGATCTATCAAGCACCGAGATGGATCAAATATCTCGAGGTGCAAACCTATTTTTTGAGTGTCAAACTTGATCAAAGGTTTGCACCTCAAGATATTTGATTCCTCTTGACACTTAATAGATCTAGGGTTAAGATGGATCTAGGTTGGTTTCATTTGTGTGAAGTCACACAAAATTTGTTGAACATCTAATTATTCTTATTATTTTAAATATGTTAAATGTGTTTAAGATTAATCTGGTCATTTTGTTTTAAATTTCCTCAATTTATTGAGATGATAGAGATTGTTAATAACTTGAATGATGAAAAATGATGAAATAACAATTTTTAATGTAAAGTGATAATGTAACAATGTTCAATGATAGAAAATGTGAATAATAAGAATGTACAAAAATACATATAGTCCTCATTATGATCATTCTCAAGCTATTATTTTTTGTTATTTTCATTGCCACACCTATTAGTTTTGCCATATTTTCATATCAATCATATGAAAAGGAAGGTTGAAATCGCAGAACATTCAAATATTTAACTCCATCTATTATAGTAAATGGCATACCTTGTCTCTCTTGCTCTCCAGTATTAACAGTAGCTTTCTCTAGTGTCAATAAATGTGACTTATGGAGTGTTAAACCCCAAGTAAGCTTCAATAGTAGTTATTTTCTATTACCTTGTTCGAATGAAAAGTGACTAACAATGTTGAATGATGGAAAATGGGAATAATAGGAATGCATTTAGTTACAAATAGTTTACAATTTCAAGAAACAATCATTTGTAAGTGAACATTTTATTTAAGATAAAAATTCAAGTATTTTATTTATGGTTGAATTATTGTAACACAAAATCCAATGCATGTCGTCAATAATTTTTTGTACTTACACTCAAATCAATGCATCTAGTGCAAGCAATCAAATAGGATTAGAAATAAAAATTTACATTGAAATCAATGTGTCTACTGCAAGCAATCAAATAGGATTAGAAATAAACATTTACACTGAAATCAATGCATCTACTGTAAGCAACCAAATAGGATTAGAAATAAACAACTACACTGAAATCAATGCATCCAGTGCAATAAATCAAGTAGGATCAGGAATCAACATTTACACTGAAACAAATGCATTTATTTCAGTGAAAAATGAAAATATTCATGGTTTTCTAAATCCAATTTTTTTTACCTTTCGTAAAATCCTTACTTCCTCTTCCTCTATGGTTAATAATTTTTGAAATCAATAATATATGTATTTTTCTATGTGTCTCTTTCTTCTTCCATGTTTCTCTCCCCTCCATCTTTATGTATATCCCCTCCCTCTCTCCTTCTCTTTCTCCCCATCCCTCTCTCTCTCTCTCTCTCTCTCTCTCTCTCTCTCTCTCTCCCTTGTCACTCCCTCCCTCTCTCCTTCTCTCTCTCAATTCCTATCTCTTTTCCTTAGTCTCTCTCTCTCTCTCTCTCTCTCTCTCTCTCTCTCTCCAATTTTGTCACTATCTTCCTCCCTGTCTCCTTCTCTCCCCCTTTATATTTGTGTCTCCCTCTCTCTCTCTCTCTTCCACTTCTCTCCCTATCTCTCTCCTATCCTTCTCTCTCTCTCTCTTCCCTCCTCTCTTGTCTAACTCACTCTCTCTCCATCTTTCCCTTGTCACTCCCTCTCTCTGTCTCTCCACCTATATCTTTTTATGTCATTGTCTTCTCTCTCTCTCCTCCCCTCCAACTCTCTCTCTCTCTATCTCTCTTTCCCTCCATATATATGTCTCCCTCTATATCTTCCCCTTCTCTACCTCTCTCTTTCTTCTCCTTCTCTATTTCTTCCCTCCTATCCTCTCTCCCTCACTCTATGTCCATCTCTCCCCTGTCACTCCCTCTGTCTTTGCCTCTATCTCTCTATATCTTCATTATTCCCTACCTCTCTCACCCCCTCCAAATCCATATCTCTCTCACTCCCTATGTCCTTCTCTCCATCCCCTCATCTCTCTCTTTTTTCTTCTCTCTCACACCTCCCTCTCTCTATCCTACCTAACTCTCTCTATCTCTCTCTCTCTCTCCCACCCCACCCCGGCTCTATTACCCCCTCCATATCACTCACTTTCTCTCTATCTCTCTGTGTATCTCTCTCTTTTTCCCTCTCTCTCCCCCCTCCATCCAAATGATCGAGAATTGTCACCACATGTAATCAATGATATATGTAAGGTCTAATATATTTTACATTTTAATTTTTATTGTGAAATGAATTATGGTTTTTGGGCATGTGGTATTTATAAGCCTGGTATTAGACCATGGTGTTGTCACAAAACCTATTTATAATTTAATAATATCCATGTAAAGTGGGGGCGGATATCCATGCTTAAGAATATTATTATATTGTAAATTTATTTAAGTATTAATTTTTTTATGTGCTTATGAAAAAAATTTAAATATGGTTATGGAATCATTATTAGTCCAGTCAAGGAAGGACTCAAACAATCGATTTTTCTTTCTATCACTATTAATTTCACATTGACCAATGCAAATTATAAAGTTTAACTTTGAAAAATAAATATTTGTTTTTCAATATTAATAAAAAAGTAGTTTTTAAACATTTGACTCGACCATAACTTGAAGGTCTTATTACAGTCTTTTCAGAATAAAATTCCATGCAGATAACTTCCTTACATATTTTATGCCATAATTTATGAATATGGTTGAATATTCATGCACGGTTTGTAGATATTTGTGTAGTGATTCTTTATTCGTAAGCTTTGTACCAAAACCATCCAAAAATAAAATCCTTAAAAATAGCTTATACTCAATAACATGTTTACCATTAATTTCTTCCCACCATAATTTAAGCAAGTTTTTGCATATAAAATGGATAGGAATAAGATGTAAATATATATACTTACCAAGTTACTTCCCACCAGTCTTTATGTTCTCCTCAACAAATTTTTTGCGAGTTGCTATTCTTGAGAAAGCAATTTATTATCCACTTCACATCTTAATTTATTAGTTCTTTCCAAAGAAAGACTATAGGATGATTTTTCTATCGACCACTATTAATTTAAGATTGACCAATGCAAGTTATAATTATTTATGCAATTTTTATTAGAGCATAATTTCTAACTTGAGTTGGAGGGACTAAGTTGTCCTACAAAACAAAATTACAATATATTGAATTGAATTTTATTATTTTTGTTACTTTTAACTTTTATTATTATTTGAACCAACATTTAAATGCTTACACTCATTTACAGACACTACAACATCTCCCCCATACTGGACTCTATATTAATTTTAACCTTTTATTAATTTTTAATTGGGTTGACATATAATGTTAAATGTTAAATGTTTACAAATATATACACCTACATATCTCCCCCTATACTAGGTTGTAGAGCGCCTCGACACAATGGCATTTATGTGAATAATTTGGATTAGTCTCTAATCAATAATTATGAAAATAGTTTGAAATCGAGGGTTGAAATTATGCATTATGGTGAATGCACCATTGCTTATTTGGTTGTCTATTTGAAGTGTGTTTTGCCTTCTCATCTAATTATCAATCATCTTTTGTGACATAATTTTTGTTACAGTTTATCACCCCATTTGGCTTTAGGAAATATATTTTAAGTTTATTTGATGTAATTTTGTCATATTTGGCCTAATAAATACATTCCCTAAGGTATTTTTGTTGGCCATTTTTTAAGGTATTTATGAAACAATTACATTGTAAAACAAATTTACAGGATGCAATAAATCTCGTAAGTGACCATTCATTTTCATATTTTCATGAAACTTGGTAAATTTTTGAGACATGGGTTTTGTAGATTGATATCCTGAGATGGATGAATACATATTCACTTATCTAAAATCAACCCCAAGATGCCCAGTCAATGTGCAGTCAATGCACTTAGTTTAGCAACAAAAATGTAGGGAAAATTTGGAATTTTGCTTAGATTTGATTTTTTTATTTTCTTCATAATATGAGCCTTGAAAAAGGTTGATTTGATTTTATTACATCCCCATAATAGGCCACAATCACCATCAAAGAGGATTTTTGGGTTCTCAGTTGTATTTTTCCTTATAAAAGCAAGAAACTAGCGATTACAAAATAAGTTTGTAAATGGAAGACTTTAAAGAAATATTTTGTAGCTTATATTTTAGCCTTTGAATCTTTCTTCAACTTTATTTCACTTAATATGTGTTTTTCCTTTGATTTCCAACCACTAGTAGACATTTGGTGTACTTGTTTAAGTGTGGAGGGCCCCCAAAACCAAATCTTGTGCACTACATTCTATGTGTTTTTCATTTTGTACATGTTGTTATAACCTATTCATATGTGTTACTTTTATGTTTATACTCTTTAACCTTTAGTTTTTGTGTATTCTCACTTATCTTGTTCATACTAGTTGCTTCATGATATTATGCTTGTAGTTTATGTGTGAGATCACTTCCATATTCAATAACATATTGTTTTCCATACTTTATTTCATATTTTTGTTTACATTTCATGATTTAAGGTGTTGTTCATAAGATTTAATTATCGTAGACTATTTATTTCCTATGAGTTCAAGCTAGTTGACAAGTTGAGCAAAGGATCGAGAGTTTCATCCACTACCTTTCTTGGTCGAAAAGGACATAACTATTTCACAACTTTTCACTTAGCATTATATTAATAAGCACCATATTTCCTTGATTCTTATAACCATTATTCATTCATTCTTTCCTATGTTAAATCAATGACTTAGGAAAACACAAATTAAGGAGTAAAAGACTAGTTGAGTGACCATCCATTTTCTCTCTCATAAGAAGCGAAGGCCATAGAGCATTCTTACATTTTTAAGTGGCGTTAGGTTTAATTTTACTATATTTAAACACCCTAGTGCATTAACAATCCATTAAACCAAAACCCATTAATCAGTGTTTCAATTTCAATCATTTACAAGGATATGAGTATTAAAACAAGACATTTTTAAACATGATTGCATACAAGACTATGACATGTTGAGAGGCCTTAGTGCATGCCTAGTCCAAAGTGTTCATGATTCAAGTTTGTGTGTGTGTGTGTGTGTGTGTGTGTGTGTGTGTGTGTGCGCACGCGCGGGCTCGTGTGTGTGTGTGTGTTCTTTACATTCCAAGTAGTATGTTTAGTTTAGAATTTTTTTTTCATGTTTTCTTAGCTTAGCTTTAACTTTTGTTGGAATTCTAATTTTAAATTTTAATTAGATAACTTCAGTACTTAAACCTAGAAAATGACATTCAATCTATCCCAAATCACTATAGATTTTATTATACTTCTAAATTTATGAACACTTAAAATAATATAAATATTATGTCCTATTTTATATACTTAAATTAGCCTGACATTTTGGCATCATTGCCAAGGAAGCACACTTTGAGTTAAGCTAGACTTAGAGTTTTCTTGAAGATTTCCATTTTATTTTTCAAAAATATAAGCATTTAGGATTTGGAGTGGAGCTAATAATATAATAGGTAAGAACCTATTCAAATTAGTTGAGTGCCCGCAAGCCCAAATCATCTTTACATTTTTCTATTAAACTTCGTTTTAATCATGTTTATTTATGCATTCTCATATTATATCTAGAGATCAAAAAGGTAATTTGAAAATAAACCCCCCACTACTAATCAAACCTCAGTGGTATCAAGATCATCCAAAATAGAAAAATAATTAGAAGAATCAATCACACCAACTATCAGAAGAATAATTATCAAATAAATTGAGAAAAAACAATATGAAAGAAAAAAGTTGACACTGGTAGAAATGTGAGTGCTATTATCACATCAAACTAAGAAAAAACAAGTACAATAAGAAACCCCTTTAGTATAAAAATCAAGAAAAGTAATCTCTCAACCAGTGCTTGAAGAGATAGGAATCCATAAAGAAGAAAAATTGAAAGGTAGTGAACCAATCTTTCAAATACTCTTTGAAGAACCATGACCATCTAAAGAAAAACAACCTAAATTGGCTGGTGAATTATTAGGAAGTGATCTTGATTTGACTAAATACTTGCCAAATTTGTTTGAAGGAAAAATGACATATGAAAATAGAGACCGAGAACGCAAGGAAAGAGAATTACAAGAAAGAAATTAACATGAAGGAGAAGTACTTGAAGCAAAAAGAAGAAGAGAAGAATGAGAAATAATTGAAGCATAAAGGGCAAGGAAAGATAAAGTAGGGTATGATGATAGGGGATCAAATGTAGGAGGAAGAAGATCTAGAGTTGAAGAAGGATAAGATCAAGAGGATGAAACTAATTTTGGATTTCCTATTTTAGATGCACTAACAATTTGGGGAATTGAGGTGAAAATGAAGAACAATCCGCCTTATATTCATCCAATATTTTATGGTATTCCTACAAAATACCCTCATACTTTCTTGTTTGAATTTGATATTTTATGTCGTACATATGGATATACAAATTATTCTCAAAACTTTTTTATTCTCTGCTACTTTAAAAGGATTTTCATTAAAATGGTTTATGGGATTAGGATAATCAACCATAGTATATTGGGATGATATGAAAAAATTATTCTTGAGAAAGTATCAACCTTAATGTTGATCCTATAATGCTAAAGAATATATTATTAGGATGAGTCAACAAGAAGATGAAATCTTCGAAGATTGCATAGAAATATTTACATAATTTACAAAGGTCAAAACAAAGTCATTTAAGCCCTAAATTTACATGAACAATCTTCTTAAATTGAATCTAGGATGAATATATAGATGTCCTCAATCTTATGGGGCAGGGGATATTTCTCGGTCACCTTATGATCAAATTTCTAAATTATGCAAGAAATATTCTAGAGGAAGAGTTAAATCAGGTGAGGGACAAAGGGATGCACTCTCAAAAGTGAATAAGTCAACTTCGGGAGGAGTCATTGGAGTAGAACTTGGAAATTTATTAGAAATTTTAAAATAAACCTTCTAAATAATTCTGGCTCTCAAATTAATACTTTGAAAACTAGAAAGAAACAAGAAGAACAAAATTAATTACTGTCAATTTTTTTCCATAAATGCAGAAAGAAACATCCTTTACGCAATTTATTTTGGATATTATTCAAGTTTGTGGAATTTGTGTAGAGAAACATTCAAAAAATAATTTCCCAACAATAGAAAAAATGAAGGTGGCCAATAGAAGAGAAGGAAAAGAAACATAGTCACCTTACTGTGTTGCACCTCCAAGAATACCTTGGCAACCTCAACCTACAAATATGTCTTTAGATCGAAATCGACAATTTCCTTATTATCGAAATCTTGTATATAATACATATTATGATCATATGACATTGTAGGATTTGCCTCCTTAGAAACCTCCAAACCAACCTCCATATAATCCCCAAAAACCTTATCAACAACCCTATCAACCATATTTCGAACAACAACCTTATTTTCAGTTATTTGAGCCATCTCCAAATTTCCAACAACAATTTTTGATGCCACAAATGACCCAACCACAGCAAATTCAACTTCCTTATAATCAACCTCATCCTAGACCTACTTAATTACCAACCCAACTAGTGGAAAACCCTAATGCTAAAGTGGATAAACATGTATTAAATACAAAAGAAGAAACACTTTCTGCATATGTAGTTGTTTCCATTGATAATATTCACTTAAGGTTAGGAAAGGTATTACAAACGAAATCTCTTTTTATATTAGAAGAAAAAGAAGAACTCGAGGAAATTCCATGTAAAACTAGCACATCGGAAATCATTAAAAAAAAAAAAAAGCATAGAGACATCTAAAAGCACAAAATATCACTAGGATCAATCATTAGCTACAAAAACACCTCTCTTTCTAGAGAGGTTAGTTGTAGGAAAACCAATGACTCCTCTATAGCATGATTTCTTAGATCAATTAAAGAATCTATTTGTTAAAATTATTTTATTGCAAGCTATTAGAGAAATTTCAATATATGCTAAGGCAATCAATGATTCTTGTTTTAAATCTAAGAAAATAAAATATATATATATATCCAGCTACAATACATTTCATTAGTCATTTAGCTAGCCTAATTTCAAAGTCAATTGAAAATAAATTATTATGGTTATAATTACAATTATAATATTTAAATATCAAATACTTAACTGATTCAGGTACAACAATCAAAGTAATGACAATGGATATGATGCAAAGTTTGAAATTACACAATTTTTGACCAACACATACAATAATTTAACTAGTGGATAGATCAAGGTTAAGCTAGAAGGTGCAATCGAAGATTTAATAGTCTTGTTGGATTCTTAGGAATATGCAATGGAATTTTTATGTCTATAGCCCAAATCCAATTTGGGTGGACATAGCCTCATCCTCGGAAGACTATGGCTGCTACAGTTAATGCATCCTTCCATTATAGATCAAGACAAATGACAATTTAAAAAGGAAATGGAAGTAAGAAAATAAGATGATATCCCCCTATTAAAACATTAAATGAATTAGAAAAATCATCATGGCTTGAAAAAACTAATTCAAAATAAGAAATGACTCAATTAATGTTTACTATCAATCAATGTATTACTTTTGGGGATGTATCAAATGAAATTCTATTATATTACTTCATTTCTAATCTTGTTATTGTAGATAGATTGAGAACAACTTAGTATATGGCTACAAACAATCTTTTGAAACAAAAATTTCAGAAGATTGCATAATGAATTCTTTACAATATTCATTCCAAGAAATGTTTCCTATAACTTCAATGGAAAATTCAAAGACTAAAATTGTTAAAATGAAACCAGGAAAAAATGTAAATATTACTACCAAATTGGAAGCATCTCAAGAAGATCAATTAATTCAAGTGCTAATGTGTATTCCCAATAATTCGCTTTGGATTACACATATATGCAAGGTATTCATCCTAGTACATGCATTAATCATATTTATCTAAAATAAAAAGCAAAACATACAAGGTAGCCTCAAAGATGGATGAATCCAATATTGAAGGAGATTGTAAAAGAAGAAATTCAAAAGCTCTAAAGGTAGATTTCATTTACACTATCTCTAATAGCTAGTGGTGTTCTCTCTTAGTAGTGTATCCAATAAAAATGAAAAATCGTGAGTTTGTGTAGATTACAGATAATTGAATAAATACACCCTTAAATGTCATTTTCCATTACCATTCAGACATCAAGTCGTAGATACCTTATCTCAAAAAAAAAAGAATTTTCCCTTTCAAGATGGATTTAGTGGCTACAATTAAATAAAAATAGTTGTAGAAGACCGAGACAAAATTATTTTAACATTTCCTTAGGAAACATATGCCTATAAGGTATTACCTTTTGGTCTGTGTAATGCACCAGCCACATTTCAAAGAGTAGTCTTGGCCATCTTTGTTGATTTCATTCATGAATGTCTTGAAATTTACATGGATTACTTTTTTGTATATAGTGATACTTTTGAATAATCCTTGATTAATCAAGTTCTGAAAATATGTATAAAAACTAGTTTTTCCCTTGGCAATGAGAAATGTTTCATGTTATTAAGAGAAGTAATTATTTTGGGACACCATGTATATGTTGCACGAAAGGTTGTAGAACCGACCAAAATTGAAATCATTGTGAATTTGTTTAGACCATCAAATCAATGAGAAGTATGAAGTTTTATGGGTTGTACAAGGTATTGTCATAGATTCATAGAAAACTTTAGTAAGATAGCCCTGCCCATGTTCAAGTTACTTGCCAAATATATACAACTTTATTGATGTGCTAACTATCAAATTTCATTTGAAACCAATAAAGAAAAATTATCCACAACACTAGTTTTAAGAGGACCTAATTAATATTTACTATCTCACATCTCTACAGCATATTTGATGCTATAGTGGGTGCATCATTAGGTCAGAAAGAGGATCTCAAGACCTATTCCATTTACTTTATTATTAAAAATTTAACCCCTTCTAAGCTAAATTATATTTTCATTAAGAAGGAGATGGTAATAGTTTTTCATGCAGCAATAAACAAGTTCTGACATAATGTTACTGGTTACAAAGTATTTATCCACTCAAACCATTCTTTTATTAAATATTTAATGAATAAACCAATTATTAATGGTAGGATTGATGGTTGTTATTGTTGCAGGAGTTCAACATCACTATCATTGATCGTCCTAGAAGGGAAAATCAAGTGGCGGAATTTCTCTCATGCCTTAACAATCCTGGTGATATTGTTCAATTTTTTGTTGATTTCCCAAATGAACATATATTTTCTATATCAATTAAAACATTGTAGTTTTCTAATGTGGCAAATTTTTTATCTTCAAGAAAGTTACTACCTCACTTTACTTCAAAAGAGAAAAAGAAAATAATTAAGAAAAGTGCTAGATATAGATAGATTAATGGAAATATTTTATACACAATATGTGATTTTATTATTAGATAATGTGTTAGAGAAGATGAAATATTTGATATCTTAAAATATTTTCATAATGAACCTTGTGGTGGGAATTTTGTAGACAAAAGAAAAACCCATAAAATACTTGATCAAGGCTATTATTGGTCATCCCATTTCAAAGATTCAAGATAATATATTTAAGGCTGTGATAGTTGTCAAAAGATGGGTCGACCAATAACATCTAATGAAATGCCCCTGCAGTGACAAGTTCTTATAGAACCATTTTAAAATAGGATCAATATTATGTTGGATGAATCAAAACTAAATCAAAAGGAAAGAGGTACATTATGTTGTGTAGTGACTATGTTACTAAACGGGAAAAATTTAAGGCATTAGCAAGAGATTCTGAGCAGTTAGTGGTTAATTTTCTCTTTGAAGACATCTTTGTCGGATTTGGAATCCCTCAAGAAATTTCCACTGACTAGGAAGCACACTTCACCTCTAAGTTACTGTAATAAGTAGTGGAAAAATATAATATCAAGTGCGAAGGATATAATCCTTACCACCTGTAAGCCAATGGAAAAGTACATTCAACCAATAAGATTCTAAAAAAAGCATGACTAAGATATTCCAATTACATAGAAAGGATTGGGAAGATAGGATCCTAGGAGCCTTATGAACATATATAACAACTTGGAAAAGTGTTACTGGTTTTACTCCTTATGAACTGGTATTTGGTAAGCAAACTCTTCTTCCTATTGTAGTCCAATTCCAAACATTTAGTTTATAAATATAATTAGGGTTATATTTATATTAATCTCAAAAGGAAAGAATCATGCAATTAAATCAACTTGATGAAATCAAAAAAGAATAATTGCAACATAATATGATAACCCAACAAGAGTTAGAGTTGATGATTGGGATTTTCTTTTTTATTCTAAATTCAAATACTTCAAGGGAAAATTCACCACTCATTGATTAGGTTTTAGACCAAAGATCACACTAAGACAAGGGTGACTCAGTGTGGAAACAATTTTATCATTTCACAACTTTTTATGAATGAAAATTTATGTAGCAATGTATCATAACTATTTTCAACATATCAATAAATAGAAAAATGCATCAAAAATCCAACATTAAATCAACAATACATAAGGATCCCATCACAACAACACAAGAGGACACAAGCTTTTCATGGAAACCCATACGGTAAAAAACCACAAATTCTTCTTCTTCTTCTTCCTCTTCTTCAATTCATTACATAGATTTGCAGGCACCAACTTACTAAAGGAACCCGCCCCCAAGATATTCAATAAGATATTTTTGATAGGCTACAACATGTTTAAGGCACTAACCTCGAAAAAGTGCAATAAACTACTCACTATAGGCTACATATTATTTGATGCACTAACCTTAGAGATGAGAAAGCTTTAAATTTCTCTATGTTTTGACCTAATTGAGGCACCAACCTCAGTGTAGGCACCCATCTCCTTCTTCAACTTCTTATGGACCACTTTCGAAAATATTTCAAATTGGATCCATCTTCTCTTCAATCAATACAAATATACGAATTGAAAAAATTGTTGTTGTCATATTATTTTCAACAACCTATCATACCATGTCCAAACTATGTTCCAACCTGCTCATCAATGTAGTCACATAAAACCCTTCTTGGAACCTAGTTTTTCCATATACCCAACATCAACTACAACCTCTTCATAAGCTCCCAAAACACATACCATTGATTTTGAACATCAATAAAATATCATCAAGATGTTTCATGCCTTCATAAATATTCATCAATGAACCTTGATCACCATACCTTTTCTGAAATATAATTTGGCTTAGAAATGAGCCTAGAAACCCCCAAAAACTATATAAAATCAAATATTAAATCAAATTTTCTACAAAATTACTTTTCCAGGGCACACTCTACAAATTTCCCAACTTCCAACAATTTTTATTTAGAATTACCATCATTCAACAAACAATACCACATAACCAACTAATCTATGTGTTGAGTCATGACCTGTGGTAGATATTTATTATACATATTCATATTGTAGCATATGAAACTAAAATGGGTACCCCCCCATAGGGCCAACCATTAGCACATGTTATACGTATGAAAAAAATTGTTGAAGGCTCGAACCCTTTTTGCTAGTAGTTTTTTTTTGTCGTTGGCTCTTTGGGATTGGTCCCCAATACATGTATCGAAATATTCGCCCTCTTTTTCTAATTTCTGAGCACCCTTGAGGCTTTTATATTTTATTCTCCTGGGCTATTTTTTTATATCGAAGACTGTAATTGAGACAATAGAACACATATCGACGACTATGTAGCTCCTCTTTATTTATTAATGAATGAATGTGTGGGTGAGAACCTGACTTAGTCCTTCAAACCTTATAGATCTCCCACAACTGACAAATATGATTGACTTGTGATAGTTTCCATGCATAAGGAGGGAAATGTAGTAGTCATGTTCACTCTGATATGATTTGTGTGGGGGTATTTCTCTTCATGCTTGAGTGAATCGATCCTTCTTATGCTCGATTGAATCAATACCATCACATATCATTAAGTGCATCATCCAAGGGAGGAAAGGGGAGGGCTTGATTCATAGGGCTACTAGTTGAAGTAAACTACCCATATGACATTAATGGGTGAGGACAATCGCTACCCTAACCTCCCAGATACATATAGTCTCGATCATAGAAATAAATAAAACCGATGTCGAAATAAAAAGACAGAGTTCATTTTTTCAGTGACTAATTATTTTTCTACCCCACCCCAATTCATATGAGGATTTTCCATCTAAAAAATGAATCAGCAAAGTTGTGTGTGCAATAAACAATGTTATGATCCCCAACTAATGTTCATTCATTAATCACTTTTCACTTTGAAACTATGTTATAGTTAATTACGCCGAAGGCGTTCTATTGTGAGGTTTTACCTCATGACACTGTTCCAAGATTTGTCGTCCGCCACTTGTAAAATTCATTTTTTTAATAATATATTTTTTCCCTCCCTGTCACTTGGAGTTGCTTCGTCGTCGCCGTCGCAAAACATTCATGGGTAGTTGTGGACCTGTTCGTCATCGTAAAACATTCACTGAGCACGAGCAATATTCGATATGAAACTGTCTAGTGAAGCTCGGCCTGATATTGTAAGTGGTAATGAAAACCTCATTTTATTTCTAACTCCCTTTTGGTCATTGTGAATATATGTTATGTGGAGTTGCACAATTGAATTCAAGATTTCAAATCATTGGCTTTGGTACTGCTTTCTTGCCTCAGAACAAAGATGATTTAAGCTAAGGGGCCTTAGAACAAAGATGGTTTAAGAAGAGTGTTCAATTACATCAATGGAGAGAAGTGTCGAGATGGACAAGGCAGACAACGGAGTGTTATCCTACCTCTTGACAGGTTTTTCGGAGCCGCAAGATATCCTCTCAACGTCCATGGTTTGAAAATAGTGAAACGATGTGCTCACATGGGCTTCACACAAGTTGACTGTTAGGCCAACCAAACTCCTTCCATATTTCCTTTCCTGTGATCCAAGATCTTTAGCTTCGAGATGGAATAAATAATTACATGTGAAATTTCATCTTTAACCATGAAACTTAAAAGGCATGAAATAAGAAGAGAGAAGCACATAAAATCATGCAAAGAAGAAAAGAACTTGATAATGGAGTTCGTACAGGAGGGACTACCTCTCTGGGACCTTCTCAACCAGTGGGGAGGCCCTCTTTCATTAAGTGGAAAATAGTACAAGCATCAATGTAAAGTTACACCCTTATACCTCCAATTTTCAAACTAGCCGAAAATGCAGACCTGTGTTGCAGAAATGGATAGCACCATCGGATTCATGTCGTCGAGAGGTTTAGAATCCATATAAAATTCATCCAATTTGGACACTGGGAATATTTGGCCCCTTTGAAAGTTGAGCTCAAATCATGGCTCCACCTGCCTGTGGAAAGGCTCAGGGTTCTGATGCCTCCCTCGATCTTCGTGTCGCTCCTGGTCTCCTGGCATATTTGTAGTAAAAGGTTGAGTTTATATAATAAAATGACGGGTGCACTTCCAAAAGGAAGCCGCCTACGTAGCGGTTGTGATCCGGAATGGTGGGGAGGAGGTCACGCAATCAAACCCTGCCCCCTCCCAAAATGGTTGCACTTGTTTTAAAAACCCAAAAAATATTTTTTTGGGGGGTCGGACCCGCATCAGGCAGCCCACCCATCTATCCACCGTTATATATTTATAGAATGGAAGGGTTGGGGTAGCAAGGTCATGACCATCGGCCCCACCCAAATTACATTATTTTTGTTTATTCGTTGGGATAGGGGTGGGGGTCATGGCCCGCCCCTATATATATATATATATATATTTGCTTTTTAACCATAAGGACACATTTTTAAACTTCTCGATTTTTTACCGAAGGAGTCAAAGTAACGATCTCGCAAATTCACCCGAAATCTGGCCGGAGCTAACCGAAATCTGGTGGCCGTATTTCTGCAGATTTGTTGCCTCCTTAAGCTGCTAAGTCATCCAGTCAAACTTTGACCAGCTCTAAATTTCTCATACGAACTCGGTTTGACGAACCATTTGCACCGTTGCGATCAGGTCGACGAGATCTTCAACTTGACACTAAGTTTGCCACATTTCTGCCACTTTTAATTTTGAGACTTTTGTACTTTCCACTAGTGTGTAGATCCACCTGGATCAATCCTCCCCACTTAGGAGAATTTGGACCCCAAAAGCATTAACACACCCAGCACATTTCATATGTCCTTTCCAAACCACACTTTCAATCACCTACATGAAAATTTGGTACATCATTTGCAACCATGTATAGACCACACATGACTCAACAAACCCTCACTTTTCAAGATTTTATAGCATATACTCGTTGGTCAAGGATTACATAATAAAAACCAATGCCTCAACTATTCATAAGAAAAGGCCAAAAAAAACATCATCGTTGCATTTTGAAGCGATAATAAAACACATCATCACTTTTACATTTATTCGCAACACATGACTTACAAATTGTGGCCATAACAACTAATACCTCTAAAAAGCCATCTTTTACTTAATAAAGTAAATGGGTCATCTCCCTGTGGTGGATTTTCTTGTGGAATAGTCTCGAGAACTGGATTCTTCATGGGTGTTTTTTGGTCCTGACGTGTTTGACATGCAGATTTATGGTGTTCATCCTAGTTGCGATTATTCTTCCTCTTCCATACTTTCTGTATCGTCTTGGAATGCCTCCTTTCGATGTGCCTCTGATAAGTGCCCATGAATCCCTCACTGTCGCTGAAAATTGAGGAGGTTCTCTCATCATTAGTTTTTGGTGGGTCACTGGCTGTTTTGGAGCATTATCCAACTTCCTTCCTGACATATCTGAGTCCTGCATGGAGAGGAAATTCCTCTACTTTGATGGGGTTTACAATGCCTTGTCCGCTGATACCAAGTCCCTTCACTTGATATCCCATTTTCTTCAACAGTTTGGACCCGATTCCTGTAGTATTTTTTTCAAAAGCAACGAAATCATCATCATGAAAAGCACACGAAATTAAAGGGTTGCTTTTTACCTCGAATTGATTATGTCGCAACTTTTCCAAGGCCGCATCCTTAGCTTGTAACTGGTGTAGTAACCTTTGTTTTTCTTCCTTTGCTTCCTGTAGGAGCCTCCTTAACTCATTATTCTCTGCTTGGATACTTTGGTTGATCTCCTCAAGTCCTTGGAGCCATGTCGCATTGAGTGTCCTTTTCATATTTGGTGCAATGTCTATTGAAATTTGTGTTTCATCGCTTGAATCGGAACCCAAGTCTATGGGTCTTCCTGATGCTATCCTAAGGGCTACAAGATTTACTTCATCATCAGAATCAGACCCCAAGTCAATTGTTCTACCCTGTGCAAATCCTGTAGTTGAGACCTTCTCATCTTCCTCGAACTCAGACTCTTCGTTTTGTTGCACAGTGGTAGCGATCTTCTACCTCCCCTTTCTGTCATTCCTCTTAGGTATCAACTCAAGGTGTAGCTTCTAGCAACTTTCTTCGTCATGTCCCTCTTTCTCTCAATGTGTACTGCAAGAAGGATTTGTTCCTTTTCTCTTGGATGTGGTGGCTCTCTTTGGGTGTTCATTCTGTTCATGCGCCCCCTGCTTTCTAGATGCATGGCCTTCACACTGGCCCCATCAATGGTAGTAGGCTCAAACAATAACAATGAATTTCTTCTGTAATTATGTAAGGAACCAATATACTTAGTTGTGATTTCTGGGGAATCTAATGGCATGCCCAAATTCAATGCTTGTTTTCTAAAATCTTTAGTGAATTCTTGCACATTTTGACCCTCTCCTTACCTTAGGTGTTGCCATCCCATTAATGCCTTATGCTTATATCCTAAAGGGTAAAATTGGTTTCTCAATGCATAAACAAAATTTGGTCATGAGGAGAGAAGGTTACCCACATTTTTGCTGCCTTGCAATTTTCTCTCCCACCAAACAAGAGCGGTGTCGTTCAGCCGAAGAGAAGCCAACTAGATATTTGCATCGTCCTCCTCGATTTGTTGAATCCTGCAGTAGACTTCAATCTTCCTAATCCAGTTATGCTTTTCTACGTTACTTTCACCATTATACATGGGAATATCAAATTTGACATCTAATTTAAAGAAATGTTTCTTAGATGCATTTCCTGAATTCATATGATGATGGTGAGAATAGGAAGAAGAAATTTCAATTTCGGAAGGAGAAGGAGGTGGATCCCCTCCATCATCTCCATGTGTTGAACCTCATCCTTCTGAAGCATTCTCCCCTGATCTTTCTAGTTTTTCAAGCCTTGAGAACAACTTCTCGACCCGATCTGCTATTGTGTAGAATGTTTTGTGGAAGTTTTGCTCCTCCTCATTTCTAGCATCATCATCCATGTTTCTTCTTTGATGCGCACGTCCTGCTTCGAGATCAAAAGATTTAGTTTCCCTTCACCTCTTTGGAGCCTGTTTCATGTTAGCATACAATCATGCAATTCACATCTACAAAGACCTGCTTTGATACCACTTGACCCAATATCTTTAGCTTCGAGATGGAATAAATAATTACATGTAAAATTGCATCTTTAACCATGAAACTTAAAAGGCATGAAACAAGAAGAGAGAAGCACATAAAATCATGCAAAGAAGAAAATAACTTGATAGCAGAGTTCGTCCAGGAGGGACTACGTCTCCAAACCCTACTCAACCAGTGGGGAGGCCCTCTTTCATTAAGTGGAAAATAAAATGAAAGTACAAGCATTAATGTAAAATTACACCCTTATACCGACAATTTGCAAACTAGCTGAAAAATGGAGACCTCTGTTGCAGAAACAGATAGCACCATCGGATTCCTATCGCCGAGAAGTGTAGGATCCATATAAAATTTGTCCAATTTGGACACTGGGAATATTTCGCCCCTCTGAAAGTTGAGCTCAAATCATGGTTCCACCTACCCCTGGAAAGGCTCAGGGCTTCGCTGCCTGCCTTGATCTTCGTGTCGCTCCTGGTTTCCTAGCACATTTGTAAAAGGTCGAGTTTATATAATAAAGTGTCAGGTGGACTTTCCAAAGGAAGCCGCTGGCATAGCGGTTGTGATCCGGAATGGTGGGGAGGAGGTCAGGCGGTCAATCCCCACCCCCTCCCAAAATGATTGCACTTGTTTTAAAAACCCAACGAATATTTGTTTGGGGGGCTGGACCCACATCGGGCGGCCTGCCCATCTATCTGTCGTTATATATTTATAGAATGGAAGGGTTGGGGTGGCATGTTCATGACCGTCTGCCCCACCCAAATTACTTTATTTTTGTTTATTCTTTGGAATAGGGACGGGGATCATGGCTCGGCCCTATATATATATATATATATATATATATATATATACCATAAGGACACATTTTTAAACCTCTCGATTTTTTACCAAAGGATTCAAATTAACGATCCCAAAAATTCACCTAAAATCCGGCCGGAGTTGGCCGGAATCCGGTGGTCAGATTTCTGCATATTTGTTGCCTCCTTAAGTTGCTAAGTCATCCAGTCAACCTACCAACTTTGACCAGCTCTAACTTTCTCATACGAACTCAGTTTGACGAACCATTCACACCATTGCGATCAGGTCAACGATATCTTCAACTTGACACTGAGTTTTCCACATTTATGCCACTTTTAATTTTGAGCCTTTTGTACTTGCCACTGGTGTGTAGATCCACCTGGATCATCCCACTTCAAATATATTAAGCACTTTAATTTCTCTCCATGTTGTGATCAATTTTTCCCGCTTCAAATATATTAGGCACTTGAATTTCTCTCCATGTTGTGATCAATTTTTCCAGCTTCAAATATATTAGGCAATTGAATTTCTCTCCATGTTGTGATCAATTGTAGGACTCACATCATATATTAGGCTCTTGAATTTCTCTCCATGTTATGATCAATTGCAGGAATCGCAACTCCAATTGACCTCTGAATGCTTCAAAATCCTCCTTATATTATCATTAGGAAATACATACCAACCCCAAGAATTCATTTCAAATTTAGGGTTTGTAGGGTTTGTGACTAACTATACAATGCTCGAGGAGATTTCCTTGTGTGATATACCCAATTTGCTAGATTCTGGCATGGAGACCATCGCCAGGATTTGTAAGAGGCTTAAATATCTTAGCCTCGAGTATTTCATGAATTTGTCTGATGCTGCCCTCGATTCACTAAAAAGTTGCAAGAATATCCAAAAATTGAGTTTAAATGGCCTTTTCATATTCACTCAATCTGGTTTGTCAAGAATATGTGAGAATTGTCCAACACTTCGAAAGGTCTCATTTGTCTTTGATGATTCCATCGACGTTACCTTCGTCCTTAGGTCTCTGGCTATATATTGCCTCCATCTGCAGGAATTGTCTTTGAACTTCGTCTCATGGGGACCTCAAGGAAATATCGAGGTTATAAAATCTGATTACGTTGTATTATTGTAAATAATGTGCAAGAAGCTTGTCCTCTTGATTCGTTAGCAAGAATTTCTGCTGCAAACAGGGGTCTGAAACAATTTCTATATTTTTATTGCTTTTCCTTTAAATGATTCTTCTCTTACTAGGATTTTACAAAATTGTATAAGCCTCGAGAAACTGTGCTTGCTAGCTCAGAGTTTGACAGAGGTATCTATGTTGTGTATAATGGAATGCAAGGATTGAAATACATGAAATTTCAAAGTCTATGGGTTCTACATCTATTTAGATCCAGCTGTTACAGATATTATATGCATCGCTCTATATATTCTAATTTTTTTTTTAATGTGTTCACATCTACAATTTAAACAATTTGAAACAAAGTACCAAGCGCCCATCTGTTGTCCAAGTGTCAAAGTTAGATGAAAGCACTCAGCCAAATGTCCGAGAATGTCATCAAGAAAATTCCTAGGTGTTGAAAAAAAAATCATTAGATCTTATGCATATGAAGTCATATTGTTGATTGAGCATGGGAATTTTTATTTTAAGTTCAATTTTAAAACAGAGACATAAGTTCTGAGCCATTATAGATCAATTGTGGTTGTCTTAAATGCAAATGTTTCATCTTATGTCAGCACCCAATAATAATGTATAGAATTATCATTATATTTGGTTTATGGTTTAAAAGAGATATGTAGGCATCCGAGTTGTATAAGAATGAAGTGGACAAATTTCACAACAGATATAGGAAATGAATTTTGGGCTCATATTCTGGGCAATTAGAGTTGAATCTCAAAAACCAAAACATGGGTTTTCTACATAACGACATCAATTAGTTCATTGGTGGGAATTTCTACCGGAATTTTACAACTGTAAGTCTATATACGAGCATCGGAGATTTGGAGAAGTTTTTCTAAAATAGCCCTAGAAGTGGCGGAACGCCTCAGCTAGAGATTTTGTGTGGGCCTTGACATCTTACTCGCCGGTGACAAGATACAGAGGGTGGTTGTCCTTCCTTTACAGAACAGAAATCTAATTCACAAACTGGCTCATAGGCACATTTTCTTCCTTCATCAGACCATAGAAATATGGAGCATGGGTTTCCCAGTTTGGAAGTCTGGGATCAGATTGGGTCTACAGCCTGAAGAGGCAGCAGAATGGGACTTAATTGCCAGAGAGTTAAGCATGGCAGGTTTAGTATATCACAATGACGGAGACAGAATAATCTAGAATGGGCGGCTGGAAGATGGGGCGCCATTAGTGAAAGATACCTATAGGGACTTGACTGTGGATTTTGTAAGAGATAGAGCAGTTTCATTCTTCTTTCAGCTATGGCGCTGGGGCGTGCCCTTGAAGATCTTGCTTTTTGCTTGGCTGATGTGGAGGGGCAAGATCCTGACATGGGAAAGCCTTCAGCAAAGGGGTTTCAGTGGCCCTGGTCGATGCGCCCTTTGTAATTCTGCAAAGGAATCCTCTTCCCACCTTTTCTTCAAGTGTCGTTTCTCTGTTATGGTTTGGGAGCTCTTCTCTCCCAAATTCGGAAGGCTTGGCTGGCACCCGGATAGATTTGAAGAGGCGATTAAAGTTTGGGCAGAAAACGGGAAAGACTTCAAAGCGCTGCCCCTATTCATAATTTGGGAATTATGGGGAGCTTGGGCAGTGAAAACGGGAAAGACTTCAAAGGCGTCGCCCCTATTCATAATTTGGTAATTATGGGGAGTTCTTAACCGTTGGATCTTTGAATACGAGAGTCATCGGTTCAAAAGATCTTCTTTTATCATTTGATGGTCGTCTCAAAGGCCCTCCATTGAGGATTCTCCTAGGGACTTGTCTTCGCCACTCTCCCCATCCCATAGCGGTCCCGGTAGTCTTCATCGACTGGGCTCAGCATGAGGCAAGTGTGGCTGCGGAGCCTGGATTAAACTGAACAAAAATGCCAGATTTCATGTTTGGTGGTCCAGTGGTCTCGGGTCAAACAACAGAGCTGAATTAATGTCGTTATGGAGCGGCTTGTGGATTGCTCGCCTCTTGGAAATAAAAGATATAAGCATCTATGGTGATTCAAAGGTAATAATTGATGGCATGTCTGGCAAAAGTGAGTTGCTTCTTCATGAAGCTCAGGGATGGATCGACAAGGTGAAGTACCTAATCTCAAAGTTCGCTAGTGTTTCTTGGAACCACATTTTCAGGGAAAATAATTTGAGGACTGATAAACTGTCAAAAAAAGGCTTGACTTCCCCGCCAGGCTCACTACACATCTTGAAAATTTGGGACCGCTGCTTTAGCTCTTTTACCATTCCGATCCCATGATCACATCAAGCGAGCGTGACTTAGAAAGTTTCCAGGATCGTCTGGCAAATTGGTTTTACTGTTTTTCCTAGACAGCGAGAAGCTCTCTGCATTTGTTAGCAGGTAAACGAAAAACTCAGAAGCTTGAAGTTAAATTTTTGTAATTTTGGGATTCAATTTTGTTAATATGTTGCCTCTGCAATTTCGCTGCAACGCGCATGGATCAAAATTCGGGCCTCAAATTCTCCATTACTGAAGGTCAGCGTGAACCATGACATGCACTGATTGTTTTCTTTCAGGCTTAATATTGTATGTATGGCAAAAACGCATACCTAAAGGGCAGCATAAACTAAGACAATGTACTATTTGATATTATTATAAAAAACAGTGTTTTTTTTCTCTGAAAAAAATAGAGTAACAAAGTTCCGAAAGCCTCGTAGGATAATGAAATAGAAAATAATTACATGTCCGTAAATTTGAAATGAAATTTTACCAGGAAAGTCGCCTACGGGACTTTCAAACG